>RJWH01003702.1:0-137987 GCA_004363575.1 Solenodon paradoxus | reverse complement strand
AAAATAGAAGATAAGTGACTAATTGTTCTGTGTAGAGACATCATTTCCCAGTCGAAATTTATAATTTTTATTTTCTTGAAAGAGTTTATTTGATGTATGGATTCAGGTCATTTATGGATTCTTATATAATCCATAAATAAATAGTTGGTCAACTCTCTTATATCTCCCTTGATGTTATATATTTCACATTTTTAAGGTGAAATTCCTTCATGCATTTGTAAAATATAAAGTTACTAGTTCCAATGATGTTGAAAGAATATAGGCGATAAATTACAGGGCTTGTCAGATTTTGACTGGTGATAGGAATAAATGAATGGATGCATTTGGAATGTATGAAGATATGGTATATTTTTTATATGCATATGCATGAATTACTTAGAGACCACAGTTTAGAGACCCTATATCATGAGTGTATTTGGGGATTGTGTTTCTGCAGAGGAATAGTCAGTGTAAAGTCCCTGAGAAAGGTGCTTATTTTAGTTTAAGAACAAGAATCTAGTTTGTTGAGGGGAAAGAGACAGAGAATAAGGAGAATATATTAGAAACATCTGGAAGAGCTATGATTTTCCTGCCTCAAGGACTTGTCATATCAACAAAAAACATGCACATGTGTGAGCATGTACACAAGCTCCACACTCACTACAGAGCCTTACTTCCCGTATTTCTGACTTTCTTATTCCCAAACATTGTGATTAAGCTATAGTTTATACGGTTTATACTGGTCAGATCAAAAATTCTTTTCTCTAAGGAATGTGCAAATAGTACCAAGATTTCCACTTTGTAAGCTTCCCGAGGCCCCCATAGACTTGGGGATTAACACTGGATGCTTTATTTTCTGCACTGTCTTAAAGAAGATATTAAATATTTTTCAGTGAAAAGAGGAGAAAGACAGAGGAAAGAGAGGACTGTGTTGGGAAGAGGGTGAAAAAGATCTTGTAGGCCAGGGGCTCCTTTAGTGATTCTGGCACTTAAAATATGAACTTTTGTTTTTGAGGGCATTCAACTCTCATTATATTGCAGCCAAATAACTTCGTTATCAGGACATAAATAGTGCTACTTTTTCAGTGCAAACTCATTACTGGTTGAATTGTCAAGAAAAAAGTGGGTAACAGAAACAAATAATTCATGAAAGGACATAGATGCACCAAAAATTGGCATTTTTAATGAAGTTGTAAAAGATTTGGCTTCCTGTGGCTGTTGCATATTTGTTTGTTTATGAGATCTAGTAGATGAAAGAAGACTATCATCTTTCTTATGTAATATCTTTTTTTATTATTTGGGTCTTTAGTATTAGATGTGATTTTTGTTTTCTTTTCACAAGTTCAATGGCACAATCTAGTCCTGATTCAAATCTTATTCCAACATTCGATGTTGTCCCCAAACCATGTTCTGTAAAATCTTACTCATATCACAAGAAAACCAACTTCTACAGAGTAAGTTTCCTCATATTATTTCTTGAGTACATTTTGTCATATGCACATTTATTTCAGTGTACTGTGGCTTCAACCTTATAATGCAAGTACTTCACTTGTGTTGCTCACCTTTGTTTATTCAAAGGTATCTGATTATATGTGCACTTGTAAAGAATCAAATTTAGGAAACAGACTTTTCTAAATAAAAATCATGGCATTGTAAATGAAACCAGGTCATTTAAAGTGATTTCATAACCCATATCCATTCAGTGGAACATTGAAAGCAAACCAAAATATTTGAACATGAATTGAACAATATTGACATGGATTAATAACCAGCAAAGTCCTTGGCATGAGAAAATACAAAGCAAATGTAGATAGAATTTCTCACTAAGTGTAGATATTTTAAAAACATTTTGAATGAACCAGGAATCAAATCTCCACATATATGAAAATTTAATACCTAACACATTATATTTGTTTTGTTTCCAATGTTGGTTTTTATTTATAAAGTCTGATGTAAATAGTGTGCCTTCTGGAAGGAAATTAAGTGGTTCCTATCTCACATTTTATGCTGGCATTTAATTATTTTTTAATTCTTCTGTTACTTATAATTATTTTATCATTTATTTACATTGCTATATAATTTTTAGGATATTTTTTGATCCTCATTCTGTGTGTGTTTCATTTACAAATCAAAGTAAATGAAAACTCATGGCATACATAAATAGAAAATTTTTGGTCAAACTGTAAAAAGTGTGTAATCTACAGGTGATCAGCACCTCTTAATTAAGGTTGCCTAATTATAAGATGTAGACATATTTAAAATAAAATCGAAAGCATATTTATAAATAAAATATAAAACCAAATTTGATTGTTAAAAAGTTATCTAAAAACAAATTGAAACATTACAAATTATAGAAAAATAGTCATATATTATAATAGGGCCTTGTAATAATAACAAAATGATCATGGTAATCAAACATATTACTCTTTTCTCAAACCAAGGAATAGTTTTAATAATAACAAGAATTTTCTTTCATACTCACTGGACTGGTGAGAAACATAGTTGGTTGTATTGATGGAGTGAGATTTTAAAGAGGACAGGGGGCACTCTCTAACTGAACTCAGAACTTTGAGCTGTTACAACTCAAGTTTGTGGACAAAACCTGAAAGCAGACATAGATATCACACATATAGATATACAGAACACTGGGTCCTTAATCTTCACACTAATGACTTTCACTCTCTGAGGTGGAATCAGTCTTCTCATGCAAGATGTTTGGAAAATTCCAGGGTCTATCCATCTCTTCCTTGTGTGATATCCTAAAGTGTGTCTGAACATTCCTCTTAATACCTAGGGACACATATTCCTTTGGTGGAGAAACCAGTGTTAACTATGCTTCCTTATTTTGAAGCTTTGATATTCTAATAAATCAGTGACAGAGAATATGAATGAAATCAAATGGCATTTGCCTTTGTCCTTCTAACAATATCAGTAGGCATAATCTCTCTAGGCCCATCCATGTTTTTGAAAATAACAGGAATACATATTTTAAAATAGTTTTTGCACCCTTTTTGTTTGTAGAAGTTAGGTTCTCAGAAATTACATTCATAATGGAAATTTTTAACATCATTGTGGGGAGGGATTTCATCAATAAAGGAAAAGTTCAGAAACTTTTGAGGGATGTTAATAAGTGGACCAAGGAACTAACCAGATTTCCAGCTTCTTCCTGAGAATCTACGGAGAGATTCTCCGTGGTGGTGATGGTCAACTTGAGACCCACCAGATTGGGCCTGACCTGTATCTTCTATTTATTAAGAATTCCTTCTCTCGATCTCTCATTAACAACTTTTGGCTTCCAGTGTACAAATGCTTCACCTCTTCGGTTTACGTTGTTCCTACGCATTTTATGAATTCTGTGTAATTGTAGATTACACATTAGATTGTTTCCTTAATTATTCTTTCTAATAACTCAATATGTGTGCTGAGATTAGCAATGAATTTTTGTTTGTTGATATTATGTTCTGCAATATTACTGAATTTGATCTTAGTTCTAACAGTATTTTTGAGTAGTCTCCAGGATTTTCTGTATAAATAAGGTGATATTCATATACTGACAGCTTTACCTCTTCTTTTCCAATTTGGATGCCTTAAATTTATTTTTCTTGTCTGATCTTCTATTAGATCTTGTTGTACTATGTTGAGTGGTGAGAGTGGGAAAGTTTGCTTGTTCTTGATCTTAGAGCAAAATCTTTCAACTCTTGACCATTTGGTATAATGCTAGCTGTTGGTTTGTCATGTGGCCTTTATTAGTTGAGGCACATTACTTCTGTACCCACTTTACTGAATATTTTTTCATGAATGAGTGTAGAATTTTGTTAAATGTCTTTTATGCATCAATTGAGATGATCAGATTTTTTCCATCCTTTTTAATGTAATGAATCTCATTGATTTGTGAATGTCAGCCTATCATTTTACACCTGGATAAGTCCCAGTCACCAGAATGAATGATCCTTTTACTGTATTTTTAATTTTGTTTTGCTAATAATTTTTTGAAGATTTTTTTCAATTCTTTTCATCAGGGATACTGATCTCTAATTTTCTTTTCTTCTGAAGTCCTTGTCTTGGTTTGGCATTATGGTAATGCAAACTTCAAAAGGGAATATTTAAAAGAATTTCCTTGTCTCCTATTTTCTGGACAATGTTGAAAAGGAATGGTATTAATTATACTTAAGTATTTCATACTAATCAGTCATTCCTATGAAATTAAGCCTCCAGAAAAACAAAGAAGGGGCTTCATAGAGTTTCAGCGTTGGTGAACATATAGAGATTTTGGGAGAAAGTTGTACTGCTCGCCTTTTCCCCATACCTGCCCTGTAGCTCTCTTCTGGATGTTGATTCACATGCTTCAGTATCCTTTGCAATAAATGGTGATCTTGTGAGCAAAAAATGGATAGAAATCACCAGTGAAGTGATGTAATACTTGATTTCTGTCTGTTGAGAGGTATTATTATTTGATAATCAAATTTCCTAATTAGCCATCAGTCTGCTCAGATTTCTATATGATTCAGTCTTAGTAATTTGCATTTTTTGGATCTGATCCATTTTATCTACTTTGAAAAATTAGTTGGAACATATATTTACCCAGGAGATATCATTGCTTAAGTCCCAGACCACTGCAATTATATATATATATATATATATATATATATCTTAAATTAGTCATGGTATTTTTTTGTTTCCCAGTAATTATGTTTTATTTATACCACATTATAATCTATTAAGTACACAAGAGCATTATGTTCAAAAACAATGTACAAACTTTAATAGAAAATGATCCATTGTGGCCTGGTGAAGTAGTGGTTTGGTCATCTGCCTTTGGCTGAGAGTGAATTCCACATATATCCCAAATACCCACGTTCCTGTCCTGGGGCTGTGGGAACAACTGAATAAAATAAATACTTTCTCCTCTCTCTTCCTATCTGCCTCCCTTGTTAATCTTAGCTTCCACATGAACATTTATTTGAAATAAATAATAATCAGTTATTTAGAAATGTTAACCATAATCTAATTCCTTGATATTAGAGGGTCTTGCCTCAGTGTTGATGGTTGCTGACCATTCAGTGTGGCAGTTACAATCAAGCGGTCATTTGTCAGGAAAAGCCTTTCTATTTCCTTTCTGCCTGCAGGACAGTTTTGCTGCCTAGCGTATTCTTGGCTAGTGTTTCTTTACCCTTTAATATGCCATCCCACTTTTTTTAATTATAGAGATTTATCTAAAAGTCAGGTGATATCCTAATGTGGATGCATAGTAGGTTACATACATTTTACTTTCCTAGTTGCCTGTAATAGTCTTACTGTATCATTGATTTTTGGTTGTTTCACTCTTGCGTTTCTAGTTGTTTTTCTTTTGTGTCCAGTTTACCAGTGTTCTGTTAGCTTCATAAACTTGTATGTTTAGTTGCTTTTCTAGGTTTGGAATGTTCTCAGCGGTGACATTTTTGAATAAACTTTCTGCTCCTTTTCCCTCTTTTCACCCTCTGGAATACCCACCACTGTGTTGCTGTCTTTCCTAAAGGAGTCAGACAGCCTTTGTGTCATTTCATTTTTTCTGGTAAAGTACTGCTGGGCTTGTTATTTTCATTCCTGAATTCACTGAGTTGCCTCTATGAATTTTCTTGTATCTCTGAGTTTCTTCACAATAGCTTTTAAAATTATGTTAGATCACATTCTTCCATGTATTTAAGTTTGGTTTCTTGAGAATTTCATTCTCTTTTTATATCTTATTTCCATGAAGTTATATGTTGCCTATAGGTATTTGTCTGTGGTTGCATTTAGTCAAAGTAACATGATTTTTCAGCTCTTCCCTCCCTCATTCACTTACCCTCCCTTCCTCTCTCTTCTCCATTCTAATAGGGCCTATTAAGGCTTTAGTTTTTGGTGTTCATTTCATTCCATGTTTGCCATTGTTTTGCTTTACTATGGAGACATAGGAGCAGTTTTGGTTCAATAGTTGCTGTATTATTGGGATTGAGTTCATAGAGGGTGTTCGTAATCAATGTGTCTGGGAATGTATGTGAGGAAGTTTAATCTCAATAGAGTCTCTCTGATATCCTTTATCCTTGGGGTTCTAGGCCTGAAGATCCTTTGTTCATACACCATTCGGTGCTCATCAAAATTGGGATGGGCTGTAGTTGCTCATGCTTTCTTTGTTGTCCTCCTCACTGAATTCCCTGCCTGTGTAATGTACTTGTCTCTATGCCCTGGGATTCAGTGGAATGAGAATTTAAACCTCCACCTGTGTCAATTCTCTTCTCTCTAGAGAAAGGATTAGGTTTTCTGCTCATCTATCCTCTCTTACACCACACCATCACTGTCCTAAGCCCATATTCACCCACTTCAGACACATCCTCACCAAAATGCCTTTTCCTTTTTTGTTTTGGCAGCCATCTTAATGTGTGTGATATGGTTTCTCATTATAGTTTTGCTTCACTTTATCCTGTACAATAGTTATGTTGAGTGCCTTCACATATATGCATGGGTTATCTATATATGTCTACTTTAGTTCCTGCCCATTTTGGAAATGGTTGCTTTCTTTTACTTTTTTTGTTGATATTTAGTTCTACATATATTCTGCATGTGTTTCTTATTTTATTGATACCCTTTTATTCTTTTTGTGGTATTTTTTGGGTGATAATTAAAACTTGTTTTGTGATGTTCAACTTGACTATTTAAAAAATTTCCTGTGCCTTTCTCATACAAAAGAAATCATTGTCAAAAATCAATGTCCTAAAATGTTTTTTCTAAGGATTTTTGTAATTTTAAGCCTTCCACTTAGTTATTTTTTTCCCTTTGAGTGAAGTTTTGTTATACTGTTAAGAATCCAATTTCATTCTTCTAAAGCAAATACTGTTTTTCCACTACCATTCATAAAAAATAACTTCCCTTTCTACATGGAATAGTCTTGTCCATTGTATCAAAAATCATTTGAAAATATATGTAATTATTTATTTCTGGAATCTTTATTCAATTCCATTTTTATATGTTAGCTTGTATACTAACCCTATGTTGTTTTGATTATGGTAGACATAAAATTAAGTTTTGAAATCAGATAATGTGAATACTCCATTTTTGATCTCTGTTTTCAGGATGGTTTTGATTCTTTGAGAGTTGTTAGGTTGTCATGTAATTTCAAGAAGATTTTTCTATTTATGGAAAAATATTATTGGATTTTTTACAGGGCTTATAGTCAATCTTTCGATGTTCTTGGTCAGGTATTTAACAATATTAATTTGATCCATTTACATGAGCAGAGTTTCTATTTTTACTTAATTTATTTAATCGATGTTTTTATAGTATTCATTTCACAGACTTTTCACTCCCTTAATTCAGTTCAACCCTAATTATCTTACACTTTGAATGCCAGTGTAAAAGGAATTGTTCTTTACTTTCCTTTTCTAATTGTTCATATACTGAACAATCCTGTAAAGGATTTAAACGGATTTTGTGTGTGTTGAGCTTACATTCTGTTATCTTTCTTGAATTTATTTATAATCCATTTGTTATATTTTGTGTGAATTTTCTATATATAAGATCACATCACATGCATACAGAGATATATTTAATCCTTTGTTTTCAGTTTGTAAGCTTTTTAATTTTGTTTCTTTAATTGCTGTGACCAGAACTTCTGGCGTTATGTTGCGTAAGTGTTAAGAAAATTTATGCCCTTATCTTGCTCCAGATTACAGAAAAAAGGTTCCATGTTTCACCAGTGACTATGATGTGCACTGTGGATTTTTCATAAATGTTGTCTAGTATTTTAGCTTCCTTTTATTGTTAGGTATTTAGAACATTCATCTTTTTCATATAAAAGATAAATATTAATTTATTCCATTAACTAATTTCTTTAGTATAAAATACAAAATGATCATATTAGCCATTCTATAATAGATAATTGCATCATGCTTCTCTTTTTGGCAGTCATGTCAACTATATACAACCAGGGAATGATACGCTAATTTCAGAAATTCTTCTCATAGGATTTTCAGTAGATCCAGTATTCCAGCCTTTTTCTTTACACTGTTCCTGTTCATGTACCTGATCACCTTACGTGGAAACCTGCTTATCACTTTGGCTGTCATTTCTGACTCCCATCCTCACACGCCCATATACTTCTTTCTCTCCAACCTGTCATTTGTAGACATATGTTTCAACTCTACCACCATCCCTAAGATGTTTGCAGAACATCCAGATGCAAAGCAAGGTAAGCTCCTAGGAAGGATGCATCACACAGATGTATTTTCTCATACATTTTGTTGGACTGGACAACTTTATCTTGACTGTTATGTCCTATGACTTCTTTTGTGGCAATCTGTCACCCTATGGATCACACAGTCGTCATGAAATTGTTCTGTGTTTTGCTGGCTCTTGTGTCTTGGATCATGAATGTATTGCATTCCAAGCTTAATGGTATTCAGGATGTCTTTCGTACAGATGAGCAAATCCCACACTTCTGTGAACTCAATCAGATGATCCAACTTGCCTGTTCCGACACTTCTTAAAATGTAGTAATATATTTTGAAACTGATCTGTTGGGTGGTGATGCCCTCACTTGTATCCTTTACTCATATTCTAAGATAGTTTCCTCTATACATAGAATCTTATCAACTCAGGGCAAGACTAAAATATTTTGCACCTGTGTTTCTCTCATTTCAGTGGCATCTTTGGTTTATTGTACAATCGTTGCATTGTAGCTTAGCTCTGCTGGTTTCTAGAGCTCACACTCAAGTGCAGCAGCCTCAATAATGTACACAGTGATCACATCCATGCTGAATCCCTTCATCTACATTCTCACTAACAAAGACATAAAGGTGTCTCTGAAAAGATTCCTAAGAGGGAAGAAATATCTGTGATTACAGAACTCAAAGCCTGACAGTCAGAAATTGTGAAAGAAGAATGCTGTCCTTTTTATTATTCTGGATTAAAGTAAAACTAATCAATTTGAACTGTGTCAAATGAAAAAGTTTAGGTATAGCAAAAGATATTACCACTAAAATTAAATGATAACCCACAGAATGGGAGGAGATATTTGCACAACAGAAATAAGACAAGAGCTTAATCCCCCAAATACAGAATGAACTCAAATTTCAACAGCAAAAAGGGAAAAGTCCCACACAATATACAGGCAGAAGAGTTGAATTGACACCTTCCTACAAAAAACACACAAATGGTCTGCAGACACCTCAAAAAATGCCTCACCTCACTCTCTATCAGTGAAATGCAACTAAAAAGACAATGTGATATCACCTTATACAAGCAATTATGGCGTATATTAAAAAGACTAGAAACAAGAAATTTTGGAGAGGGTGTGGGTTAAATGAAACATTCCTGTACTGTTGTTGAGAATATAAATTAGTCAACTTCTTTGGAAAACAGTGTGGGGATACCTTGAAAAAATAAAGATGGCTTGGCCATTCAATGCAGAAACCCCACTTCTTGGCAAATATCCAAAGAATACAAAAACAGAAATGAGAAATATTTTCACCCTTATGTTCATGACAGTGCAATTTGCAATAGCCAAGATGTGGAAACAACCTAAATGCCCATCAACAGATGACTGAATAAAGAAGCTGGGGTGTATATAATGAATGAAATTATACAGAACTGTCAAAATATGTTTTTCTTTTGTAGCACTATGGTTGAAAATAGAGATGAATATGCTAAGTGTAATTATTTGTCTAAATTTTATTAAACTGTCATTTACTGCAGTGAACACTTGGATATATCTAAAATAATTGAATATGACCATTTTCTATGAGAATACTGTTTACATTTTATACCAAAGCATGTACTACTCTGCACTAATTGGTAAGAACACAGATGCTCAATTTCTGTATTTTGCTATTTAAAATAGTGTTCAAACTACAAATGTAAAGATAAAATTATGATCTTTGAAAAATTGTGAAATGTGTTTTGTGATTTTACTTTGTTCATTAAACAAACCATTTGTGGTGAAGAAATTTGTGTTTCTGGTTTTTCCCATTTTATGGTCCTTTGTTAAGCCTTGGAAGAAATACTTCGTTATTATTTTATATTACATTTTAGCTAGACTTATTTCATACCCTTTTTAGATTCTAATGAAATTTGAAAAATTACGTGGAGATACAACTGTCTTCAAATAAGTCTGTAAGTCTAAGGTGATCAAAAGGATGTATGGAAGCCCACAAAAATTATGAACTACATACATGGCTGTGATGTAAGGACGAGTTTATACATTGGACTAGTGAAAGTGATGACTTCAGATTTAGTTAAAAAGAAGAAAAAAGACTTGGTATCACGGGCTTCTTTTGAAAAGAAATAAATCTAAGGTAAAGTCCAAGTATTACAGATACAAGCTGGTGAATAACATTGAATGAGAAGAAAAATGACAGTGGGAAAAACTCTCTAATTTCACTTATCACAAAACTTGATGATGTGAATTATGTAAATTGTAGAGACATATAAATCAAAATAATAGAAATATAGGGAATAAATAGAAGTGGTATGCCTTCATAACTGAATCAGAGAATGAAACACTTGATTCAGACATTAATCCTGTTTTTACTGGTACTTGTTTAGCATTAGGGAAATTGGCACTATAATGACTTCATTTCCAAAGGGTCTTGTCAGAACCCCCTTTATGTCTTTGTTCCTGAGACCATAGATGAAAGCGTTCAGCATAGCTGTGACCAACATGTACATTACTGAAGCTTTTCCACTTGAGTGTGAGCTGTGGGAACCAGCAGAGCTAAGGCACACTCCTAGTCCTGTGCAATAAGACAGGGAGGCCACTGAAAGGTGAGATGCACATGTGGAAAATGCTTTATACTTCCGTTGAACAGATGAGATTCCATGTGTGGAAGAAACTATCTTAGAGTACAAGTAAAGGATACAAGCCAGTGTACCATGACCTAGAAAAACAGCAAATAATTATATAACCAAGTCACTGAGAAAACTACCCAAACAGATGGACCACCTGATTGTTTTCGCAGAAAAGTGAGGTATTTGTGCATTTGTGCAGAAAGACAACCTCAATACCATCAAGCTGTATAACAAGGAATCCAGAGCACTCATGACCCAGGACTCCAGAACCTGCAGACACAGGAATGTAAAAAGGTACCAGGATTCCAATTTGGTAAATCCCAAGGTCCCATAGACTTGGGGATCCATAGTAGTTACATTAATTTTTGTCTGTATTTAAAGGTACATGAAATGACTTTCAATAGTGAGAAAGCGGAAAGCGAGAGGGAGAGAGTGAGGAGAGAACCAGGATGGGTTGGGAAGGGACGGGATGAGGGTGAAAAAGATGTAGTAGTTCTGGGGCTCCCTAAGTGACCCTGGGAACTTAAATGTCAAGCATGCCTGCTTTTGGGAACATTTTGAATGATTATATTGTCTTGATGTTTATCAAACATGATCTTAAAGAAAAATAACTTTGGGCTCAGGACAAAACTAGTATTATTTTTCAGTTCACACCCTGGCTGTTTCAATGATTAAGAAAAAATGAGCAAAAGAAATAAACCAACAATTCACAAGAGGAAATAAAGTTAAAAATTGACAGTTCTATATAAATTTTATATAAAACAACAGATGTTTTTCCTGTGTCTATTCTATATATTTTTAAGATTATATAGTAGATGAGAAAAGACTTTCTCTTATTTTTTATGTGACTTTTTTGTTATTTTGGACTTTAGAGTGACATCCTATTTTTGTTGTGCAAGCTCTAGTGCTGGTTTGCTTGTATTCCAACCTTCATTGTCCACCACAGATCATGATCTATAAGCTCATGCTCACCTCGTGACATGCAAAACTTTTACACTGCGTAAATTTCTTCAGTTTTTTTCGAGAGCATAATGATATACCTACATTCATTTCAGTATATTGTTATTTCAACGTTATAATGTAAGGAATTAGCATGCATTGTTCGCCTTTGTTTTTCGACAAAGCTATGGATTATATGTGCACTTGTAGAGATAAAATTTAGGAAAATGAGAACTTCCCAAACAAAAATCATGACAGAGCAACTAAAATCATTTAGAGTTGTCTATACGCCAACATACATTCTATGGAGCATCAAAAGTAAACCAAAAAATTCAAAGATGGATTGAATAATATCAACATGGACTATGAATAAGCAAGGATGTTGACTTCAGACAATACAAGACCAGTGTACATAGAGCTTTCTCACACAGTACGGCTATTATAAAAACATTGTGGGTAATGAATAAGCAATTAAATGATAATATATATGGATACTTAATATCTGACAAAGTTTTCTTTCAAGCTAGTTGTGAAATGTTGTATAAAAGCTGATATAAATAATTCTCTGGAAGGAAATGAAATGTCTCTATTTCACACATTTTTATTTGTCTTTGTTTATTTAAAATTTTCAATAATTAAAATTATTTCATTTCTTTAAATTGCTGTATGATTTTTAAGCTTCATGTCTTTGCACTTCACTCAGTGCATATTTATTATATGTTATATATTTATTGTAACTCATAGGCCATTAAAACTCATGGCAAATAATAGATTTTTGGTTAATATGTGAAAATAAACACCTGAAATCTTTTGGTGATCATCAACACCCTAATTAAGGTAAGAAAATCAGAAGTCAGATGGCAGACATATTTACCAATATAAACTTGAAAATTATTCATAGACAAAATATCTAACCAAAACTCAATTGAGAAACAAGTATCTGTAAAAATCATCAAAATTCTGCCAATTACAGGGAAATAGTTATATAATGCATGGGCTTGTAATATTGATAGGAAATGTGCATGAGAATCACATAGAAAGTATTTTTCAACCTGAGCATTAGTTTAAAAAATAAAAAGAATATTCTTCCACCCTCACCAGACTGGGGAGAAATGTTGATGGTAGGATTGATGGGGTTGGAATTTTAAAGACAAAAGGACACTGAATTCAGAACTGTGAACTGTTAAAACTTTGTAGACACAACCTGAAGACAGACATGTGTGTATGTGTGTGTATATACACACATATATATTCTTTAATTCTGGTTTTCAGTCTCCACACTATTGACCTTCACTTTCAGAGGTGGAATCTGTCCCCTGCTGTAGGATATTTAAAGCATCCCGGGGTCCACTGACCCACCCTTGTTTGGTTGCCTAAGGTGTTCTAAATACCCTGGGGACACAACTACTTTGGAGAAATTCAGTCTTAATTATCTCCCTTTAAATTAATGTTTTGATATTCTAATATTTAGTGAAAAAGAAAATGAAATACCATTCACATTGTAAATGGCACAGCCACACCATAAAATGTATGCAGGACTGACTGATTAACCCATGTTTTTGTTAGGTGATTAGCGAGATATCTGTAAGGTACTTTTGAATAAACAGGGAAAGTAGAAAAATGGATAGAATGATTAGTGTTTGACTATTGGCATCCTGGATGTTCAATGTGTACTTTTAAACATTGAATTTAAAGTGTGAGAGCACTAGCAGTCTGGTGTTGGCTATGATATGAAGTTCACACAGTGATCTGCATTTCAGTATCTTAAGCACATAGCAATGTCTACACAAGACATAAGAAAACCTGTAATGTGTGAGGATGTTTGTATGTATCACATAGAAAGAAAATATTTAACTAAGATACTTTGAAATGATTTATGACAAAATGACTGCAATCCAAAATAAGCAAGTGAAAGAAAAGATATCCCATAGCTATAATTTAATGACACTCTCCAAGGTTATTAATTCAAGATATCACTAGCAAAGACTTGGACATAAAAGAATAAATCAGACAATCTTTTAAGTGTGAAGAGGATGCAGTATTACTTTCCAATAATTTTAAAAAGGACAGATAGAGGCAGGAATGAAGGGAGTAGGAAGGCAGTAAGAAAGTGTGATGATAAAAAAAACATTTTGTCTTATTTAGTTCTTCATCTTGGTTGTCGTTCTGGCCCCGGGTCCTGAACCAGGAACCTTGAGATGTATGTGGAGTGACTTAGTGGATGGAACTGCTAGATCACCAGGGCATACCTTAAATTTTTTTATGCAAGTAATTTGAGTTCAAATATGTGCATAGATGAAGCGAGTCTAACTGCGAGTCTAACATACTGTAGAACGCATTCAAAATGTCTTCAGATGATGCAACATTTGGCATTCGCAGAAGAAGAAAAGGATCAGGAGTAGCAGAAATGTGGACAGAAGTTGGAAACATGTGTAACGTATGATTTATAAGAACCAAGTGTCAGAGAAGTGTATATTTTAAGTGAGAGCTTTTGTTGATCAGTTATAACAAGACAATCGATGAAGTGTAGTATGTACATGATTTGTGCATTTTATTTCACACTTTATTAATTATACATTATGAACAAATACACATACTTCCATAAAAAAATTAAATTCTTAGTTGAATACAATAA
Source organism: Solenodon paradoxus (assembly GCA_004363575.1). Classification (NCBI taxonomy): domain Eukaryota; kingdom Metazoa; phylum Chordata; class Mammalia; order Eulipotyphla; family Solenodontidae; genus Solenodon; species Solenodon paradoxus. The sequence continues at coordinate 123,637 of RJWH01003702.1, read as the reverse complement.
AAATAGAAGCAGCATGAAGAGCTCAGTATACAGAAGCAAAGAACTCACAAGAATATTTTCAATAGAGCCATTAATTGGCTTACTAATCATACATATGTAATCAAGCAAATTAAGTTCATTAACATGCTCTTTTTCCTTTCCTAAATAAAATAACTTTTACCATGAATATCAAGAGAGCAGTGATATGTGCAATGTATATCACAGGTATTTCTGGTGCAAAATAATGTTGCCGATGATTGGTTTATTATTGCCTCTCCCACCACAGCTAACAAAATGCGTATTTCTCTACCCAATTATGTGCAATATTTTTGTACTTAAATTCAACTTTACTAGAAGGACTTACACCTCCCAATCTCTCTCCTAACTGGGTTCCCATGACCATCACTGAATTGTCAGCATTGACCCTTCCATCACCAAGTTTGATACTTTTCTTTAAGTTATTTTATTAGCTAGAAAGCAAACACCTTCAGTGATCTAGACTCTAGACTAGGTTAGATGATCTCGTAGCAAACTCAGGTTTTTACTAACCTCCATTCCCTGCCCAAATCCTGCAGCATTTACTGGGTTTACACTCACCTGGGTGAGGTCTCTGAGGAAACTCTGAACACCATGTCCAAAATGCTTCTGGGTAGTAGATGATGGAGAATGAAGTCAGAACCCAGAAAAAACAACTGGAAGGAGGAAAACATTGACCCCTTTTACCAGAATTAGGGTTCAAAAGTAACTCCGATGTCTTCTCCATGACAAGGCCATGCAGCTGAAGGACTGTGAGAGAGTATTTACACTCCTGTGTTTGCTCATTATCACCTTTCCCTTCCTCCTGGTACTATAGTCTATAACTAATTAATTTCCATGTGGAAAAAATGTGGATAGAATGTGGATAGAATGATTTTTTTCTTGCTCTGTCTCTGTTCCTAAGGTAAGAATGTTGTCAATTATGAGTTCAGCTTTTATGATATTTTTCTCCTGGAAATCTCCTGTCTCCTAGTGAGTTAAGTTCTCATTAAATTATTCAAGCCTTGTTCAAGTTTTAGCAAAGTCAGAGATTGAGGATTCTGTCTTGATTAGGTCTCTCGACCGTCATTTTTTTTACTTCTGATGGGTGATACTTAACCTGCAATCATAAGGAATTATTTTCCCTTCTTTAGTAGGGGCAAAACTTTTTTCTAATGTAAAATATTGGGAGGTACGCTTCTGTGTTCCTGGCACTTTTAGGAAAACAAATAGGAATTTCTTATAGATTTCAAGTTAAATCCTGTCATATAATCCCTCTCTATATATGAATTGTCCATAATAAAATATACCTTTAGATATATTTAGGTTCCTAGTGTACACAGTATAGGATTTATCTGATTTTAATTTTAAGGTGCTTTTCAGCGAGATAGTATTATCATGTACTCCATTCAAGGAATGAGACAGAGGAACTTAATATTCTTATGAAAATATAAATAGAATTGTAGATGAGTACTGATTTTTATTCTGTCTTTCTGAATCTGGATGTGTTTCTCAACCAGAAGAAATATTTTCACCACAGGAGATTCACTTAACAATTTCAGAATAAATTGTGTTAAACATCCATGACATATAGGATAACAGCTGACTCAAATAATTTATCAACTACAAATGTGAACACTGTAAGATGAGAAAAAACTTTTCTTATCAGCAATTTTCCAACTTCAATTTGCTGCACAAATGACCCAAACAATTTTATTCTATGCTGCAAAACAAATTCTGAGTCAGCTGGTCCTTCATGAGATTAGAACTGCATTTCTAACCCCTGCACCCACACTGCGGCAACTGCCACTGAGCTTCTGATGTTGAAAGTGTAGGTGTGTGGGTTACATTGTGATCAGCAAGGATGTGTTCCTTCTGCAGAGTCTGACATTGGTCATCAAGGTTTTCTGTACTGAATATTTGCTTTCTCTGTAATTTTCAAACAGAAATACAGGGATTTTCATGCACTATAGAATTTGTTTTAAATTTGTGTTTGATTCTTCTAAATACTATAACTTTTGTTCAACAATGATCACTTTATTTAATGTATCAACCTCATATCATTTGAAAGTATGTTTAGGCAATTATTTTGAGAGAATATAAGCAAATATTATGACATGTCATATTTTTGGATGTAATCTAAGAAAATGAAAGAGGCATGTAGAATGTGTGAAGATAAAGTTTTTCATGCATATTTAGGGAATACCTGGTTATGTCAGCTTGTTGAAGAAAAAAACATGAATAAGAGATCTTGTGTCCTGAGTGATCTGGGGATTGTGCTCTGTAGAGGAAATAGTGTGAAGACTCAAAGAAATGTGCTTTCTTTAGTTTAGAAAAGGAAACTAGTTTGCTGAGAATGATACAAAGAGTGAATCAGAAAGAGTCAGAAATAGTTGAAGAATTAAATGGTTCTCTTTCCACTGCTTTTGTGATAAAAATCCCTAATCTAGAAATTTATAAAATTATTAAAAATGTATCCTGAATGTTTAAGTGGATCAGTCCATTATCTTCTGTCATTTGAAATCTGACTTCAGTACTATCAGAGCTCATTTTGGTAAATGAGCTAAAACTTTCCTGCTCCAAGGACTTGCCCTATCAATAAGAGATATTTATTTGATGAATTTTCTCTCAAAATAATGACTGATGTATAACCAGCTCTCTTTTCTGTCACCAGTGTTATCTCCCATCACCTAAACAGCCTCTGTTTTGACCGTACAGTGACTTTCTGTATGTTAAAAGCATCACATAGTGTATCTGAATTAATGTGTCTTATTTAACTAGTTCTTCTGTATTATCAGATGTGAATGTAGATAAAATATTTTATATAGCTTTTTCTAATATTCAATATGTGCCTGTACCTCACTCTACGCAGTCGTAATTCTTTCACATGCAACCTTATTCATTCAATTTTTGACTTGAAGAAGATGACATTTACTGACTATATGTATGATAAGTTAATATGATTACACTTCACTAGAATACTGCTACATTCTATGCAAAATGCATATTCTGCTGATTCCTGATCAATATGCCTACAAAATTACTATTTTTGTATTTGATTATTTAAGATATTCCTTACCTCAAAAAAAAAATATTAAATGATGCAAATTCCTCATTTGAAAAGTGTAATTTCTGTTTTGTGTTTTCACTTTGCTTATTTCAAAAACAAAACCCAGCTCGTGGGGAAGAAATGGCTGTTTCCATCTTTTCTCATCATGTAGTCCTACGATAAAAATTTCAAGTAATACTTCTCTATTCTTTTTATCCTGTATTTTAGCTAAAATTATTTCAAGCTTTTTTTCTTTTTTAATACTTATGGGATTAAAAAGTTATGGAGACACACTAAACCTAAGACATGGAATAAACTTAATGTGATCTAAAGGATGTATGGATGTGCATAAAAGTGACGAACTACATACATTGCTGTGGTGTCAAGATGACTTTTTACATTGGAGCAGTGCAAGTCGTGACAGCACTTTAGTCAAAAAGAATGAAAAATCTAAATTAATGACTTCATTTGAGAAGGAATTAATCTATGGTGATCTATGTAATCCCTTGACATAAATGGGAATGTCCAATTATTTCAGATTCAAGTTGGGGGATAACATTGACTGTTAAAATGACAAAAGGAATACTCTAAAATATCAGTTATCACAGAACTCAATGGTATGTATTACATAATTGTACAGAGATATAGAAATCAAATAGGTATAACTTATAAGAAATAAATAGAAGTGAAATGTTCTTATAGTTGATTCAGAGATTGCAACATTTAGCACAGACTTCAGTTTTGTTCTCATCGGCATTTGTTCAGCATTAAGGAAATTAGAACTGTAATGACATTCTTTCCAGAGTCTTTTCAGAGCCCCCTTTATGTCTTTGTTCCTGAGACTGTAGATGAAGGGGTTCAGCATGGATGTGACCACCGTGTACATCACTGAGGCTGTTGCAGTTGAGTGCAACCTGTGGGAATCAGCAGACCTAAGATACACTCCTACACTTGTGCAATAAAATAAGGAGATCACTGAGAGGTGAGATGCACAGGTGGAAAATGCTTTATACTTCCCCCGAGCAGATGAGTTTCCACGTATAGAGGAAACTATCTTAGAGTATGAGAAAAGGATATCAGCCAGGGGACCACCACTTAGAAAAACAAGCAAAATACATCACCAAGTCATTGATGAAAGTGTCAGAACAGGCGAGATGGACCACCTGATTGAGTTCACAGAAGAAGTGTGATATTTGTATGTCTGTGCAGAAGGACAATCTCAACATCATAAAACTTTCTAATAAGTAGTGCAGAGCACTCATGACCCAGGACCCCAGAACCAACAAGCCACATAACCGAGGGTTCATGATGACTGTGTAGTGCAGTGGGTGACAGATGGCCACAAAGAGGTCATAGGACATCACAGTCAGGATAAAGTCATCCAATGCTACAAAGAGAATAAAAAACATGTCTGTGTGATGCATCCTGCATAGGTGATGACTTTGTTCTGTATCAAGATGTTTTGCAGCATCTTAAGGATGTTGGTGGATGTGAAACAGATGTCTGCAAAGGATAAATGGGAGAGGAAGAAATACATGGGCATTGGAGATGGGTATCAGAGATGACAGCTAGGATGATGAGCATGTTTCCAAGGATAATGATTATGTACATGGAGAGGAAAATCCCAAATATGAGGGGTTGTAGTGCTGGTTCATCTGTGAACCCCATCAGAATAAATTCTGAAATTCCTGTAACATTGTCTGCTTAGCTACTGCCAAGAAAAGATGAAAAGACAGTGACTAATTATCCAAGACATAGCATTCCTTAGTGGAAACGCTATAATTTTTATTATCAACAAATAAGTAAATTAGAAAGGTTAATATATGGATTCAGTTCTTTTATAGAATCCTGTTTAATATCTAATTAGGAAACTGTCCAATCTCTTTCTTCCTTTGATGTTATGCATTTTTCATGTTAAATACTTTCATGAATTTGAAAAATATATGGCTCCTATTACTAATGATGTTGGAAGAATATAAGCAAAAATTATATCACATGGAACTTTGACAAGTGATAGAAGCAAATAAAAGGAGGTATATGTAATATTTAAGATATTGTGTACTTTTTAAATGAATGTTTTGGTAAGACTTGGTTCCATCACATTGAAGAAACCTATAAGCACAAAAAAACCCTATATAAAGCATGTGTCTGAATAATGTGCCTATGCCAAGGGAACAGTCAATGTCTGAGAGAGGGGCTTATTTTATTTTAAGAAAGGAAACCAGTTGCTGTAAATGAGACAAAGAGAATGAGGAGAGTATGTTTGAATTTGTTGAAGAATGGAATAGTGCTCTTTCTACTGCTGAAATTTTGTGTTATAAAAGTCCTTCATGTAGAATTTTATATAATTATTACAAAGGCATACTGGATGTTAAATGATCAATCCAGTACAGACTGTTGATTAAATTTTGGCCTCTGTAATATTAAAATCACCTTGGAATATATGAGCTATGGTTTCCCTACCTAAGACTTGCCCTACCAAAAAGAAACTCTCTCTCACTTATACACACACACACATACACACACAAACACTCTACAGGGTTTACTGAGTTTCTTCAGTTTTTTAGAGGACATAATGTTATGCCTAGATTCATTTCAGTATATCATGACTTCAACATTAAAATGTAAGGACTTCACCTGCACTGTTCACCTTTGATTTCTGACAAATGTATGGGGTCACAGGTGAACTTGTAGACATAAAAATTTAGGAAAATGAGAAGTTTCTGAACAAAAATCATGACAGATCTAATAAAATCATTTAGTCCATACACAAGTATACATTCAATGGAGCATCAAAAGCAAATCAAAAATTTGAAGATGAATTGATCAATATCAGCGTGGATTACAAATCAGCAAGGACGTTGACATGACAATACAGGACAAATATACACAGAACTTTCTTACATAATACAGCTATTATAAAAACATTTTGTGGAATGAATTAGAAATTAAATCAGTATATATGGATATTTAATATCTGACAGTTTTCCTTCAATCTAGTTGGGAAATGTTTTATAAAAACTGATACAAATAATTCTCTGGAAGGAAATGAAGTGGCTCTATTTTACACATTTTTATTTGTCTATGTTTATTATTTCAATTATCTAAAATTAATATTTTTTAAAATTACTGTAGGATTTTTAAGATATTGTCTTTGTACCTCAATCTATGCACATCTATTAAAACTCATAGGCCATGAAAACTTAACAAAAAGCAGATTTTTTTGTGAACATGTGAAAAAAAAACACCTGAAATCTTTAGGTGATCATCAACATCCTAATTATGGTAAGAAAATTAGAAGTAAGATAGGAAACATATTTACCAGTATAATCTTGAAAGCGAGTCACAAAAAAATCCAACGAAAACTCAGTTGAGAAACAAGAAACTGTAAAAATCAGTTGAAATGCTGCCAAGTATAGAAAAGTAGACATATAATACATAGATTGTAACATGAATAGGAGATGAGCATAATAATCACATAGATATTCTTTTTCAATCTGAGCATTATTTTTAAAAATATTAAGAATTTTCTTCCAACCTCACCAGACTGTGGAGAAATGTAGATGGAAGAGTTGATGGGGTTGGAATTTTAAAGAGGACAAAAGGACACTCTCTGAAATCATAACTGTGAATTCTTAAAACTTTGTAGATACAACCTGAAGACAGACATATATGCATATATATATATATATATATATATATATATATATATTCTTTAACTCTGGTTTTCAGTCTCCACACCATTTACCTTCACTCCAAATGTTTGATCTGTCCCTTCATGTAGAATGTTTAGAGCATCCTGGGGTCCATTCAACCTTATCTTCTGTGTTTACGTGAAGTGTGTCTGAATATTGCTGTAAATACCCTGGGGACACAGCTCCTTTGGTGGAAATTCAGTCTTAACTATGTTCCCATTATTTGAAGTTTTGATATTCTAATAATATAGTGAAAAAGAAAATGAAATACAATCCACATTATAAATGGCAGAGCCACATCATGAAATGTTTGCAGCACTGACTTATGGACCCATGCTTTTGCTAGATGATTAGAGAGATGTCTTTAAGGTACTTTTGAATAAACAGGGAAGGAAGAATATTGGAAAAATGATTAGTTCCCAAACTATATGCACCCTGGTGGCTCATATATGTCCTTTTAAACATTGAATTCAAAGTTTGAGAGGACTAGCACTCTGTTGCTGGGTGTGATATGAAGTTCACACAGTCATCTGCAGTTTTGTATCTTAAGTAATAGCAATGTCAACAAAAGATATAACAAAAATGGAGAAAACCTTGGGTAGTGTGAGAAAACCTTGGGTAGTGTGAGGACATATAAAGAAACCATTTAACTAAGACACTTTGAAATGACATGACAAAATGACTGTAATCCAAATTAAGCAAGTGAAAGAAAAGATATCTCATAACTGTAATTTAATGACAGTGGTTATGAATTTGAGAACTTACTAGCAAATACTTGGAATTAAAAGAGTAATTCAGAAAATCTTTTAAAATGTGAGAAGGATGCAATATCTATGTTGTAATAATTTTTAAAAGGAAATGTATAGTCAGAAATGAGCAGTAGGCAAGCAGTAATAAAGAATGGTGAGAAAAAAGCATTTTATTTTATTTATTTGTTTATCTGCTAATTTTTGCTTGATAATTTGGTGCACCTTTTTTGGATGCATAAATGCTAACAAGTTTTAAGTCTTTTTGTTGTAAAGAAAGGATTATCATTTATCATTATATACTTTTATCATGACAGTCTTTATATCATTATATAATCATATAATTATATGCCTTTATCATATATGTCCATCTTTATCTTTTTAAATTTTCTTTATCTGATATTACAGTCCTTCCTGCTCTTTTTGGATTCAGCATTAGCTTGGAGTACCATTTTAAGCCTTTGCTTGTCTGGACCTAAGATGAGTTACTTGTAAGCAACACATACTTGGTTTATGCATCTTAATCCATTTAGCAATTCTACTTTTTGATGGTGAGTTCAATCAATTTACACTTACAGTATTTATTGCCATTTGAGAGCTTTTTACCATATTTTGGTTTTTGGATTCTGCTCAGATTGCTATCTTTGTTATATTTTTGTGAAGTTTTTCCTCTTTGGTTTAACTTTGTTATATTTTTTGTGAAGTCTTTCCTCTTTGGTTTAACTAGCAGAGACTTTTAAACATTTCTTTTAGAGGAGGTCTCATGGTGGTAAGCTTATCATTTGTTTGGTGGGAAAAAGCCTTAATTTCACCCATAAATTTGAGGGAGTTTTGCAGGATATAGTATTCTTGGCTGGGTTTATTTTCATCCTGAAGTATTTTGAAGAAACCATTCCATTCTCTTCTAGCCTGCAGAGTTTCTGTTGACAAGTTTGAGGACAGTCTGAAAGTAGTGCCTTTATATGTTATTGGGTTCTTTTCCTGTTCTACCTTTAGAAACATTCTGTGTCTTGGATTTTTGATGCATTCACAATGATGTGACTTCGTGGTTTTTTTAGTATTTGTATAGTTGGGTGTCTGCTTTGCTTCATTGGCTTGTATGTTCATTACTGGCTCTAGGTATGGGAAGTTCTCAGCCATTATTTCCTTGAATATTCTGTTTCTTTTTTCTTCACTTTATGGGATACCCAGTATTATAATGTTGCATTTCCTATGACATCAGATAGTTCTCTGTTTCTTCATTTTTTTCATTTAATTTCTTCTTTTTCTTGGCTCTTTTCTGTATTACTATCTTGTATATCACTAATCCTTTTCTCCATTTGGGTTATTTTAGTTCCATAGCTTTCTATATTATTGTTAGTTTCATTAATTATCTGCTTTAAATCCTGTGTTCTTAACAGTTTTTTCTGTAGAGCTTCAATCTCAGCCTTTTGGTGCTTAATTTTTGTTTGAGCTCTTCGTTTTGTTTATCTGAATTTTCTTTTAATATTCTGAATTTCTTAGATCTCATAGTTGAATTCATTATCTTCTCAATGAAACTATCCTTCTGTGTCCTCAAAGATAATTTCTGCTGCCATTTTGCTGTGATTTCATTTTCTAAGGTTTCAGGGTATGTTGTGTTTTTCTTTTCCCCCATCATTTGGCATCTTATTGATCTATTGGTAATTTTTTAAATTTATGACAAGGGCGCACTACTTTTCATTTATTTAATTTTTGTTTACTCTTGCACGCTTCCATAATGTGTTTTGCTATGTTAGGAGTGATGATAGCTGCTGGGTGGGTTTGGTCCTGTGGTGGGAGTGAAATGGTCATCTGGGAACCCGTGGTTTTGCAGCTTGCTTAGGGTAAGATATACTTGCTTTGCAACTAGAACTCTGCTGACTGGGGCTATGTGACTTCAGCCTGCTGTCTGCATTTAATTCCATTGTATTCACCAAACCATCAGGGCCCTTTCCATGTGCTGCTTTTACAGGACCATAGCCACTGGACCCCAATTGCCAGGGTTCCATGGCCCTCAGTATGTATTGTTGAGTGCATAGCATATGTATGCACCCGTTCTTTCTACATTCAGTTTTCTCCCTCCTTACCTTTTCTAGTGAAGAGTTCATCACAGCAATCACAGAAACCTTTGCCCTGCTCAATTTGACTCAGGCTAGTGGCTCCCTGCGCTGTCTCAAATTAAGCTGTGAGAGGTTAGGGAGACTGCCCGTGCTCTTTCCAAAGGAGAAGAGAGAGGCAAGAAAAGGAAACCAGTTTGCTGAGAATGATACATAGATAGAATGAGGAGAACAAATCAGAAATTGTTGAAGAATGATACGGTTCTATTTCTACTGTTGAATTTTGTGTTACAAAATATTCCCTCATCTAGAAATTCATAAAATTGTTAAAAATCTATCCTATATTTTTAAGTCCAGTATCTTCTGTCATTTGAATTCTAACTACAGTACTATGAGAGTCACCATGGAATAAATGAGCTAAAGTTGTCCTGCCCCAACAACTTGTCCTGTCAACAAGAGATATTTGCCTGATGAATTTTCTCTCAAAGTATTAACCCCTGTATAACCAGCTCCCTAGAAATTCTGTAACCAGTGCAATCTCCCATCACCCAGACAACCACTATTTTGACCATAATACTGTACAGTGACACTTTCTGTATATTAAAATCATCCCATAGTGTATCTCAGTTAATGTTTCTTTAGTCACATGGTCTTCAGTATTATTGGATGTAATTGTAGATCAAATATTTTTATATAGCTGTATAGTATTCATGATGTGACTGTATGTATTCATCATTTTTATATACAAGACTAAACTATCACTTAATTTTTGATTTGAATAAGTTGGCATTTACTGGTTATGTCTGTGATAAATGAATATGATTGCATTTTTTACAAGAATACTGTATATTTTCTATGTTAAGTACAACCCACCGAAGAGCTTAAAAATACATCTGTATGATGTATCCTGCATAGTTGATGACTTCGCTCTGTATTGAGATGTTCTGCAGCATCTTAGGGAAGGTGTAGGAGGTGAAACAGAAGTCTAAAAAGGATAGATTGCAGAGGAAGAAGTACATGGGTTTGTGGAGATGTGGGTTGAATATGATGACCAACATTGTGAGTAGGTTTCCCAGGACAGTGATTCTGTACAGGGAGAGGAAAATCCCATATATGACAGGTTGCATTTATGATTCATCTGTGAACCACAAAAATAGAAATTCTGAGAGTTCTGTATCATTGCCTGGTTCCATATGTTGGAGCTGACTACAAAGAAATAAACAGAAGGTAGTGACCAATTGTTTTGGAAAGATATATTATTTCAGAATGGAAATAGTATAATTTAAAATTTCTGGAAATAATTTAGAATATTGATATATGGATTCAGTTCATTTTCCCTAATTCACTGGCTGTACAACTTTCTAATATCTTCCTTTGATGTTATATATTTCTCAAGTTTAATGGAAATTCTTTCATGCATTTGTAAAACATAAAACTCCTTTTTCCAATGATGTTGATAGAATATCAGTGATAAATTATAAAACATTGTCAGATTTTAACAGGTTATAGGAAAAGTATCAATTGAGGGTTTTGGAATGTATGATGATATGTTATACTTTTTTATGCATGTGCAGGAATGACCTGGTTACATCACATTGAGGATATACAAGTAAGAGACCCTGTGTCATTAGTGTATCTGGGAATTGTGTTTCTGCAGAGGAATAATCAGCATAAAGTCCCTGAGAAATGTGCTTGTTGTAGTTTAAGAAAAATAATCCAGTTTGTTGAGGGAAATAAATCAGAGATGAGGTGAAGATATAGGAAGTATGTGAAAGAGCTATGATATTCCAGCCCCATTGTTATTTCAACAACAAACACACATATGTAAGTGTGTGCACCCCCCACAGTAACTGCAAAGCCTTACTTCCTGTATTGTTGGCCTGACTTTCTTATTCCCAAACATAATGATAAGGATAGAAGTTTATACAATTTATACTGCTCATATCAGAAATTCTTTTCTCTAAGGAATGTGTAGTTTCAAGATTTCCACTTTATAAGCTTTCCAAGGCCCCATAGACTTGGGGATCAACACTGGATGCCCTGTCTTTAAATAAAATTGAATGTTGTTCAGTGAAAAGACAGACAGAGAGAGAGAGAGAGAGAGAGAGAGAGAGAGATGGAGAGAGGGAAAAGAAAGAAAGAAATATGTTGTCAAGAGGATGAAAAAGATCTTGTAGGTCAGGGGCTCCTTTAGAGATTCTTAGATGTGAAAAAATTAAAGAATCTTTGCTTTTGAGAGCATTCAACTCTCATTGTATTTCTTTGCTAACCATCAAGTATGATATAGGAAAAATAAATTTCTTCTCAGGACATAAGTAGTGCTACTTTATCTGTGCAAACAACATACTGTTTGAATTGTCAAGAAAAAATCGGCAAAAGAAATAAACAACTCATGCAAGAATATTGATACAACAAACATTCAGCTTTTTTATATGAAGTAGTACATTTGGTTTTCTTTGACTGTTCCATATTTGTTTTCTTATGAGATCATCTAGTAGATGAAGGAAGACTGTTTCATCTTTTCAATGTAATATCGTTTTTGTTATTCTGGGATTCAGCATTAGATCTAACTTTTGTTTTCTTTTTGAAAAGTTTAGTGGCACACTCTAGTCCTGGTTCAAGTCTTATTGTAACATTCACTGTTGTCCCCAAACCATATTTGATCAAATCCTACTTACATCATGACAAAACCAAACACAGTGTAAGTTTACTCATAATATTTCTAGAGCATTCATGTCATATGCACATTTAGTTCAGTGTATTGGGGCTTCAACATTATAACAAAAGTATTACACATTTGTTACTTAACTTTGTTTATTCATAGATGTATCTGATAATACATGCACTTGTATAGAATCAGATTTAAGAAACTCAGACTCTTCTCAATAAAAATCATGGCAGAGTAAATGAAACCAGGTCATTTAAAGTGGTTTCATAACCCATATGAATTATATGGAACATTGAAAGCAAACCAAAATATTTGACCATGAATTGAACAATATCAACACGGATTATAATCAGCAAAGATCAAGGCATAAGACAATACAAGACAAATGTATGCAGACTTTCTCACATAGTGTAGATATTTTTAAAACATTTTGATTGAACTAGGAATCAAATCTCTCTGTAGAAAGGTATTAAACATCTGACAAACTTTATTTCAGTTTTGTTTCCAAGGTGGTTTGTTTTAGAAAGGCTGATATAATGTAAAAGTTATGTCTCCTGGAAGGAAATTAAGTGGTTCCTATCTCACAAATTATATGTTCATATTTAATTATTTTTAATTCTTCCACTGCTTATAATTATTTTATTATTTACTTGCATTGCTATATGATTTTTAAGATACTATCTTGGAGCCTCCTTCTGTGTGTATATTATTTAAAAATCAAAGGCAATGAAAACTCACGGCAAAAGTAAAGAGAAAATTTTTGGTGCACACGTAAAAATTCTGAAATCTATAGGTGATCAGAACCTCTTAATTAAGGTTATTAAATAACAAGTTGTAGACTTATTTAAAATAAAGTTGCAAATATATTCATAAATAAAATATCCAAGAAAAATTGTTAGTTATCTAAAAATAACTTGAAGTGCTGCCAATTATAGAAAAATTGACATATATTATAATAGGGACTTGTATTAATAGGAACTGAACATGATAATCAAACATATTACTTTTTCCTCAAACTGAGAAATAATTTTAAAAAGTAACAAGAATTTTCTTTCACCCTCACTAGACTGGGGAGTAACATAGCTAATCATACTGATGGGTTGGAATTTCAAAGAAGACGGGATAATCACTAACTAAGCACAGAAATTTGAGCTGTTATAACTCAGGTTTGTGGACACAACCTGAAAACAGACATAAATATCACAATACAGATGTACATAACTTGGGTTCCTTGGTCTTCATGCTAATGGCCTTCACTGCCTGAGGTGGGTCTGTCCCCTCATGTAAGAGTTGCTAACGTCCCAGGGTCCATCCATCTTCCCCGTTTGGTATCCTAAAGTGTGTCTGAACATTCCTGATAATACCTTGGGGGCATCTCCTTTGGGGAGACTTCATTGTTAACTATACCCCTGTGTTTTGGAGCTTTGATATCCTAGTGATTTAGTGAGAGAGACTATGACAGAGCATCAAGTTAGATGTGGCCACACCATGAAATGTATACATCATTAACTGATAAACTGTCATTATAATAGGGGATTAGAGGGGCTTCTGTAATGTGCTATTGAGTAAGAAGGAAAAGGGGAAACATTGGATAAAAAATTAGTGGCACTTACATTTCAACTGCAATGCTCATATATTTCCCCTTCTATGTTCTATGTTGAATTTAAATGTGAGGGTATAGTAGTTTGTTATTGGGTGTGGTCTGAAATGCACAAAGACTGAGCTGAACTTTTAATATGAAAAGTATAGTGTAATGTCAACAAAATAAAACAATAGAGAAAAGTCTGTGCAATATGTGAGGATGTGTTTGCATCATGTATAGATAAAATTGTTAACTAAGATACTTTGAAATAAGTTATGACATAATACATTTGTGTCTAGTATAGTAGTTCAAACCAATTATGAAAATAAAATTGAATGGAAATTCAAAATCATCATGTAAAAAAAGGTAACCCATAATCTTGATTTAATGACAGTGACATGGTCCTTAATTCAAGATTGGATCATTAAAGGCTAAGACATAAAAGAATAACCCATAATCTTTTAAAATGAAAGAATGGTGTACTAAGTAATAATTTTAAAATATAGTTAAGGATTCAAAATATACTCATAGATGATAGGTGACTGAGAATCAAACTGAAAGAATATTTTCAAAATGATTCCTACACATGATGCAACATTTGGAAATAGTACTTATCAGAAGAACAAAAGGAACAGGAGTAACAGAGATGTGGACACTCGTTGGTGTATGTGTAAATGATGCTTTATAAGTTCAAGCATCAGAAAAACATTCATTTTATTATTTTAGTAAGGATGACCAAATGAAGAATATTTAAGTGATAACTCATGACTTTCAGTGATAAAATTTTTTAAAATAAGTGGAGAGTACATAATATGACTAATGAGTTTTATGATGCAAAGTCGTAAATGTTACAAATCTGCACTAATACATACGAAGTACTACATGTCAAATTGTGAAATTGATGATAATATTTCAGTTCTTTGAATGAATGCAATGAAAACTGTGGAAAAGCATGAAAAGCTTGCTATACAGAAATGAAAAACTCAGATTTTTTTTCCAGTAGAGATTTTAGATGACTAATCCACAAATATATCCAGTCTTACAGGTAATGTAAACATGGCAAGTAAGTTCATTAGCATATTCTTTTGAATTTAATAAATAAAAAACTTTCTTAGACAGGTGGATATGAAAAATGTATGTCTCAGGTATTTCAGGTGTAAGGTCATTCTTGCAATAGCTCATTAGTCAGCTTTTGTTATCAGTAAGAATATACAGACAAATATGCTCTATTTTTAAAAGAAATTCCATTGATTGTTGTCTCTCTCTCTTCACAACTTATACCTTATTTTTCTACACAAATACCAAAAAACATTTTGTGCTGAAGTTTAATTTTTCTGAAGGACTTATACCTCCCATTTTCTCTCCTAACTGGAATCCCATAACCACCATTGAATAGTCAGCATTAACCCTTGCATTTTCAACTTCATATTTACTTATTTTCTGGGATGTTATGTCACTTTAATAACTGCCAAATACTTACAGTGCTCTGGGCTCTGGACTAGGCTGAATTATCTCTGAATAAACTTAGGTCAGTGCTTTTACCTACACATCCTTTGATCAACTCCTGCAGTTTTTACTGGACTCAAACTCCCCTGGATGGGGTCCCTGAGAAGAATGTCCGAATAGTGATGTCCAAAATATTCCTGGGTTGATGGTGAGAGAATGTGAAACTGTTTCCTGACAAGACAACAGAAAGGAAGAAAGCATTGATTTCTGTCAGAAATTAGGGCTCCAAAAGTAACACTTTTGTCCTGTCCATGACCATGCTGTGCAAGCTTAGGATTGGCAGAAAGCAATATTTACACGCCTGTGTCTGTTCATAAGCAACTTTCCCTTCATGTACAATATCCTCTAACTAATTGATTTCCCTGTGGACACTAGCCTGGACAAAAGGATATTTTATCCTACTCTGTCTCTGTTTCCAGAAGACAGCGTTGTCAATAATGAGTTTTGGTTTTATGATTCTTTCTTCTTGAAATTTCCTGTTTCCTAGAGATTAAACTCTCACCAACTTAGTCAACTGTCATTAAAGTTTTCTGCAAAGTCAGAGATTGAGGATTTGCTCATAACAAAGTCTCTTGACCATCAAATCATGGACTTCTGATAGGATACATCCCTTCAAATCATAGAGAATTACTATTTCCTCATGAGAAGGGTCACAATTTTTGTTCACTTACAAAGCATTGGGAGGTGTATTCCTTTTAATCCTGGTACTTTTTGGGAAAACAAATGGGAATGTCTTTCATATCGCAAAAAAAACTGTCATTTTGTCCCTCATTATAAGTGCGTTGTCAGTTATTTGAGACATTTAGATATACTTAGACTTCCAGTTTAGTGCAGTGTAGGAATTGTTGGATTTAGATTTTACAGTAATTTTTTCAATGAGATATTACTCTAATTTACTCTATTTGAGGAATGAGGTTGAGAGGTATTTGATATTCTGGTGAAAACATATGTTTTTTTGTAATATGTTTTGATTGTTCCTCTATTTCTGGTTGTTATTTTCAACCAGAGAAAAATTTTCACCATTGGATGTATATTTGGCAATTTCAGAAGGTCGTGTGTGACATACACACAACATGTAAGATAACACCTAAGTCAAGTAATTATTCAAACACAAACGCCAACATTGGAAGGTGAAAAAAACATGTTCTCACCAGCATTTCTCCAACTTTATATTGCTGCAATGAACCAGGGGTATCTGCTTCAAAACTGAATTCTGTAACAACAGGTCTATAGTGATCTCAGGACCTTCATTTCTAACACTCACAGGATGTGTTTATACTGAAGGTTCTGGTCTGTGTGTGCACTCTCATTAGCTAAAATGAGTTCCTATTATTGGAGACAGATGTAGGTTGTTCTAGGTTTTCTCTACCAAAAGTTTGCTTTGTCAGTAATTTCCAAAGAAAAGTGGAGGGTCTTTTCACTCGCTATAGATTCACTATAGAGGCTGTTACATATTTGTGTTTGTTCTCCTGAATATAATGACACTTTTTTGAACAATAATCACTATATTTGATTTCTCTATCCCATCCATTCTTTGGAAATATGTTTCAGACAATGTGACATTTCCCCTGGTTGTTTCAGAATGCTTTTCCCCAAAATGAGGATAATCTCCTACATAACCAAAATCATTACAATGCCTGATATATAGTCTCATATTCTATCCTATCTAAATTTTTCAATGTGCAAAAGTCTCGAAGTATACAAATAAATTCTTAGTTGTCTATTTGTGTGTAAAACCAATGTAGGATGTAATTGTATAACAAATATCTTTGTATAGTTTAATAGTATTCAATATGTGCCTGTACCTCACTCTATGCATCCATCATTTTTAATATGCAGGGTTTAATTATTAATTCAATTGTTGACTTTAAGAAGTTGGCATTTACTATGTCTATTATAAATGTATATGATTGCATTTTTACAAGAATACTGTTTGCATACTATGACAAATGCATATTCTGCTGATTCTTGATCTTCATGTCCACAAACTTCCTACTTTTGTATTTGGTTATTTAAGATATTTCTATAACTCAATTGTAAAGATTAAATAATGCAAATTCTCATTTTAAAAGTATGATTTCCTTTTTATTTGCTTTGCTTGTTTCAAAAACAAACTGCTTGTGGGA
This sequence comes from Solenodon paradoxus, assembly GCA_004363575.1. NCBI lineage: Eukaryota > Metazoa > Chordata > Mammalia > Eulipotyphla > Solenodontidae > Solenodon > Solenodon paradoxus. The sequence continues at coordinate 106,214 of RJWH01003702.1, read as the reverse complement.
AGAAATGGCTGTTTTCAACTTTTCTCATCATGTTGTCCTTTGATAAACATTTCAAGTAATAGTCCTCAAATTTTTCTATCTTTTATTTTAGTTAAACTTATTTCATGCTATTTTTCTTTTTTGATTCTTATGGGATTAAAAATGATGGAGAAACAATTGACCTAAAATATAGTGTTAAGTTTAATGTCAGCAAAAGAATGTATGGATGCCTGTGAACATGATGAACTGCATATATTGCCATGGTGTTAATATTTATTTTTACATAGGGACAGTGAAAGTCATGACTGCATTTCAGTCAAGAAAAATAAAGTAATTAAAAATAATGACTTCTTTGAGAAGTTAATCTGTAGAGATCTATGTAATATGTTAACTCACCTCTTTGAGAGATGCTGCCTGTCTTATGACAGAATGTATAAATAACTGTTTATGTCAGGGACAACATTTAGAGGTAATCTAGGATAGTAGTATAAATGACCCTCCTTAAGTCTCCACTTTTTTAGTACTCATAATAACCCTATTGTATAGATAAGGAATGGAGGCATTGAGATTATGTCCAAGGTCATACAACTAATAGATACATGCCTTCTTATTCTCTCATATTCCATTCCTCTATCTACCAAACAAAATGTTTGCTCCTTAATCATATGACAGAGACATCACCTAGGCTATGCATCCCATATTGTACCATGTTCATGATAATAGAATTTTGGAAGGGGTTTTAAAGGCTACCAGGTAAGGTGACACAAAACTCAGGACACTAATGCATTTTCCTAGTAAGTTCAGTGTCGTAAGAATTCATTTTAGCACACCAGATAAGCAATCAGAATTTTCATAGGAGTTAAAAGCTAGACTATATTTGATCCAGTCTGAATCTCTACTTGATGATGGTCCAGCATCTCTTTAATTTACCTTGTGTTTTACTTTTTATTTTTCCAAACATACCTATATTCTAGCTCTCTTTATTATCTAGCTCTCTATCCTCTCTTTTTCTCTATCTGTTATCTATTTATCACTTACCTGTCTATCATCTATCAGTCATCATCATCCATTATTTGTTTATTTGCTTAGTATCATAGATAGTTTCTCTTTGACTCTCAACCTGGCTTGCCTTCCAGAATTCCACTTCCCACACCTGGACCTGACTATGCTGACCTAACTACACCTATTGTATGTGTATACAGGGAATTACATCTCCTGGTTCACAGCTGGTGTCCACATATGGCTTTCTCCAACCTCCAGAGGCAGATGGCTAGCTACCTACTCTTGCAACTACAACGTGAGATATTTAAATACATAGATATTAATCATGGGGTAGACTTCTAATCTGATTCTAGGAGAGGATGAGGGTATCCACCTGCATTTGCACTCCATGAAAATAGCATTAGATTTTATTTTTACTTTCCAGAATTTGATTTAAGATGCTTTGGGGAGATGGGCCCTTTTATTCAGTTGTGTTCTTTCTCGCTCTACCTCATCTCTCTCCCCTACTCCTCCCTCTATGGGTTGTCTTTCATTTTGCAGTATCATGATGACAGCAGGCATTATGAGAGTTCCTGGCATCCCCCAGGCAGGGCTGGTCACCATGATCAATATGCTCACATCGTTTGGCCTGCACACTGAGTACATCACATGATCATAGCTGTGGATTGGTTCTTGCGAGTGTTCTTCAGGCTTGGTCCTGGGTTAATCCATTCCCACTCCCTGCAGGACTTGCAACTCAGGGGACTTCATTCCAGCTAGGACACGGAGTTTTAGAATTTTAGCATCAAAGTGGGGCCTTGAAGAACACACCAAGCCATAGCCTTCTGACTTTCTTAGTGTAATGTTGAAAGGTAGCACGGGGAGGAGAAAGTGATGGGACTTTACCCATAACTCAGAAGTACCCTCCTTTATCAGTTTTATGTAGAATTCAAAAAAGTGTGACACAAGGGGCGGAGCTGACTGCCAAATATATTCAAATTACCATCAAATTTAAAAACAGGATGTTTACATAAACATAATCAAGACTTTCACCCCCACCTGAGAGCAGTGAGACAGATCAGGGGTCCCTTGGAAGGTCCCCAGCCTGGTCGCATTATTTCTTCATCCAATGTGTCCTAACAGTCATGAATCCTGATCTTTCACATCAGAGGTTTGTGATTTAAAATACTCTATTGGTGAGACAGAATGTGAGCATATCAGAGATGGTCCATCCTGCCTTTTTTAGGAAGGAAAACGGAGGCAGAGTGGAGCAGGACCTGCCCATGTCATGAGATGATGTTGAGATAATACTGGGCTGTGAGCTCTGACTCTCAGACTCAGATAATGTCCTCTTTCACCCGACCCTCCACAGCTCTTCAAACTCTGGTTAACTATATCTCTTCCTCTCCCCCTTCCTCCAGTGACCGACCTTGCATGATGTCCAATGTCCTGGCACTTGATCACAGCGGCTGTTATTTAAAACTTATCTCAGTGGGAGCTGGAGCTGCAGGAAGCTGAGCTCACCCTCCCCAGCCTAGGGAAGTCCTAGAAGACACTCATGGCACAAGAGAAGAGGACCTTCAGAGGATGTGGAGGCAACAAGAGTGCCATATGAGGTCCCCCATCCAGATGTGCCACCCAGAGGTGTGGTGAGAAGTCTGAGGAGAGGAATATTAGGCAAAACCCTTTCCAAATGACTGTGCACTGAACCTACATGCTCTGTCCGCCCCTTTTTGGGGAAACTAAGATAAAGGAGCAGGAATGAGAACTGTCCAAGTCTCTGTCTTTCTCTAAGTGTAGCCTGAGAATTCTGAGGGTGGAGAGCTGGGAAGAGTCTGAAATGTTTCCCCTCGGGTTGGGGGTAAGGAAATTTTCAAGTGTCATCAGGTGAGGGTCATCTTACCTTATTTTCTCAAGGAATGGCAGCACTCAAGATGGGAAAGAGAAACCATTATTGCCTTTCTCACCATAAAAGTATATCCAAACCCCTTGTGATCGCTGGTTTTCTGACAGAAATCAGGAGGTTGTGATGCTCATGTTCATGGCTATTGCAGTGAAAAGACATAGATTGGAATCAGAAAGACCCAAGGCAAATGTCTCTGAGCCTCTACAGAGACATGAGTTGAGCTTCCTCTTTTCCTCCTAGTGGAAGTGCATGGATATTTAATTCTTCCAGCTATGATATATGCCAACACCTATGAAGTATTGTCATCTAGGAAGGCTAATCTTTTCACTGGGGGTCTGTCAGGTAGGTATGAATTGTCCACTGACCCGAAATATTCATCCTACAGTCTCTGCAGAGGTCAAAAGAATGTAGATTGTCAAGGGACATCAAAACAGGCATTCCACTGTCAGCATAGAATAACGACATGGCTCAGGTACCAGGTATACATTTTATCAGGCAGGATACTCTGAGGGCTCAGAGGTCATCTCCTAGTAACTAGCCAAGGGTCAGTCTTGTCTTTGACATGAGTAGTCTTTGAGTTCTCCAATCCTCTAAGTTCACCCTTGAATTAACATACCCTACAGGTAGGAAGAGAGAAAGTAGCTTTTTATGGGAATAGGTCATTGGATTTTGTAGGCTCAACACTTGACCCTTGTGACCAATTGTTTCATAAATTACCATGCCAACCCTAGGGGATTCTGTGTCCACTACACAAGGATGTACTTCCACCACTTAGCATTTTCTGAAAGTGATGAAATAGGTGGGCCATTAAAAGAGATCTTGCTAAAGGCTTTTGAAAAACATACTTTATGTAAGCAGAAAGTAACATAACCTTGGTGGTCCTGGGACTAAAGGCCATGACCCTTTTATCTGGGAAACACAACACTGGAGTATTTCTAAAACAAATTAGGCTTTTTTTGAGTACCAAACTTTTCCAAAGAGGAATTTTCAAGAAATGATTTCAGGAGAATCCCTCGAAACCTTTGGGTATTAGCTATTGAGAAAACTGAGGAGATGGGCTCCAGAAATCTTTTACACATTTGTGGGTATCATGGACATATTTATGGTCAGAGACAGCCATGCAGAGGCAAGAGGTTCCTCTGCGTGTCAAGCACCCTATTCCACATGTGGTGAAACTTGACTGGGATCTTATCTCAAGCCAGAATTTCAGTTTCTAGCCCCACATCACCCCTACACATGAGGTCTGTATCCCCAGAGGGTTCCTTGTGGGAGTAGGGTATTGATTTGCTGGAGCTATTATGACAAATTACCACAGATTGAATGGCTGAAACTATGTAACTCAATTTTCATATGTTTCTGAAAGTTAGAATCCAACATCAAGGTGTCACAGGATTGGTTTCCTGAAGTCACTTTCTTGGGCTTGTAGATAGACATCCTCTTACTGTGACCCCACATGGTTGTCTCTCTGTTTATCTGTGTCTTAATTTCCTATTCTTAGAAGGACACCATTCAGAGGATTAATGTTCTGTTGAATGATCTTACTTTCAAAAGTTGTTTTATTATTTGTTTGTTTGCGTTGCTTTGTGGTTTTTGGGATATTGTATTCCTTCTTCAGTATGTGTGCCCATCACACCACAATCTCCAACAGAGTTCTGGCACCTTTTACCACCACTATACTGTCTCCTTCCTTTCCTTGTTCCCTCCCTCTCACACCCTTCTGGTAGCCACCGTGTTGTGTCCAATGAATTTTATTGTGTTTTTTCCCATTTGTTTTGTTTCCTTATATTCCACATATAAATGAAGCAATCTGCATTTCTCTTTTTTCTTTCTGGTTTATTTCTCTTGGAATAGTTACTTCATTCCATCCAAATTGTTACAAAAGGTATACTTCATCCTTTTAAATATTTGCATAGAGTTACATTGAGAATATATCTGGTCACTACAAGGTTCATAAAATGTAGGTCATTTTAGTTAAGATTTTGTGGTCCTTGGAAGTGACTCTATGAGTAAACAATGGAAGTGTGTGCATATGAAGTAGGGTGAGTGGGCACTCCTGCTGAGACTACCAGTGTCATAGATATTTAAGAGTTATCTCACCCAAGGGAATTATACATAAATGCTTACTAGGATTTTGGTGTATGAGTGATTTTGGTGTCATTCATTCTCTTTGTATATATATAGTAGATTCATCCTTCACAAAAATCCTTCCAGTAGAGATACAATTAAACACAAGTTTAAAACCAGAGGGAATATAAGAAAATGCAAGTAATGGTGAGATGTCTTCTTCATTTTGCTTCTCCATTTTACCTCTTGGGATGCAGTTGCAATTACTGGAAAGGAAGAAGTCATTTAGTAACCACAAAAATGTGACATGTTTATGATGGCAGACCAGAAAAGTGGAATCTGAAGGACCAACCTTGAATGGCTTCAATCCAGCATTCATGTTTCATAAAGGAAAAAACTTTTCTAAAGTTTGCCATTGTAAGTCTTATTTCTGCTATAGAGTCCAGTTGTGATATTTAGCAGTTAGAGAAGAACTTAGTTAGTAACATACCTAATGACATTGGCAGCACATCCCTGACAGCACATTCCGTGTTATATGGAAAAGGCAGCATTCTTTTAAGGATGTGTTCTCTAACAGAACTTTCTGCAATCATGAAATCTTGATAAACTCTGTCTGATAAGGTAGTCAACGGTCATATAGAACTTAAGTATTTGATATGTAGCTAGTGTGGCTTAGGAACCGAATAAAAATATTTGAAAACCTGTTTTATTTAAACAGTCTCATCTGAACAATGGCTACCATATTTTCTGGGATAGAACAGTTCCAATACTTTAGCAGAGTTAGGAATAGGATGTACATAGAGTTCCATGAAGATCAAGGAAGGCAGCACTCCAGTATTAGAATGTAGATTTCAAGTTTCGTTATTTGAATTCTACAATCCAATTGCAACTTAGGGTTTTTTCTAGGGCATACGTATTTCTAGTAGAGACCCCACACTGTTCTGAGTCCCCTTTAGGAAGCACATTCAACCAAGAGAAAAGTTCAAGTCTTGACATGAATCAAACCTAGATAACTCAGAAAGTAGCTCCTGGTCTTGGAGAATGTGGAGAAACTTAAAAGCTTTGATTGGCTAGGTCAGTGGGACAGTAGTTGTCTGACTTTCTTTGCATCTGCTGATATTTTGGGAGCTAAAATCCATGAAACTTCACAGATGATATATCATTCATTTTCCAGTTCATTTGAGAAGGTTTCCTTCCACACGCACACATAGTTCTCTTAAAGGAAAACACTAAAGTTTAACTAGTGAGAAATTTATTATTGAAATATATCCTAAGGCAAAAAAGTGAGCTAAATCCCCCAGCTACTTTGAACTTATGGTTTAAAAACTTTTGTCTGTATTTGGCGTTATTCTCTACCCTACTTTCTTTCTTGGGCTTCTAAAAACAAAAAAATATATTTGTGTCATCACAGTTCTTTTTTATTTTTAAGAATCGGTGCAGGCAGAAATGAAAATAAGTGGAGGCAGCATAGAGAGCAGGAAGAAGAATTTTGTTTTATTCTATTAGTTCTTCTTGATTGTCCTGGGTTACCCCAGCCTGAAACCAGATTCCTAGGGATGTCCGTGGACACAGCTCAGTATAGGTTTCACTACCAGACCACCAGGGGGCTTCAAAGTTTTTTTATTTTGTACATGCATTTGATCTTAATCTTTGTAGTGACTGTATGAAAACTCACTGCAACTGCTAACCTTATAGATCAGCAAACAGGTACAGAGAGCTTAAGCAACTCTGCAAAATCATGCGAGTGGGCATGAGGAAATCTTTTATTATCTTTTGCACTTTGGCCTCTGAGCACATATTTCTGCTCTTTAGTGCCCCTCTGAGTAATTCTGAGCCTATATATCTTGGATCTGTTAGAACAACGTTCCCAAAAATTGACTATGCAAATAAGTCACCGCATCTTTTATTGGTGGTCCATATTACAAATATTCCACAGTGTATCACCAGTGTTTCTAGTTGGGGATAACAATCAACTTTACATCCATAACAGAAAATTGCATCAAAATATTTGCTTAATTGAATACATTAAAATTCTGTTGACTCATACATCACAGGTCTAGAGATGGGAAGTCAAGATTTGGTAGGGCAATTCAAGAGGCATTCTGTTTCTGTCAAACAGAAAGAAACACAATAAAATTCAGGGGACATAACACAGTAGTTACCAAAAGGCTGTGAGAGGCAAGAAATAAGGGAAGGAAGGAGATAATTTAGTGGTGGTAAAATGTGCTAGAACTCTGTTGAGAGTGTGGCGTGACAGGCACACAGACTGAAGTGGGAATTCAATATCTCAAAATTAACATATCAATTCAAAACAAAGAAATAAACAATTTTTAAAGAGTAAGATCATTCAACTGAACCCTAATCCAGTGACTAGTGTCCTTCTGTGAAAAGGAAGTCAAGAAACAGAGAAACAACTATATGGGGACACAGGGAGTGGATAATAGTGTACAAGTCCAGGAGAGAGATTTCAGGAAACCAGTACTGCGACACTTTGATGTTGGATTCTATCTTTCAACACTATAGGAAAATTGAGTTTTATTGTTTAAGCCAGTAAGTCTGGTACTTTCTCATAATAGCTCCAGCAAATGAATACCCTGCTCCCACAAGGAACCCTCTGGGGACAGACCACCATATCTAGGGGTGGCGTGGGGCTAGAAGCTGAAATTCTGGCTTGAGCTAGGATCCCAGTCAAGTTTCACCACATGTGGAATAGGGTGCTTGACACGCAGAGGAACCTCTTGTCTCTGCTTAGATATCTTTGACCATAAATATGTCCATGATACCCACAAATGGATAAAAGATATCTGGAACTATCTCCTCAGTTTTTTCAATAGCTTATACCCAAAATTTTGGTGAGGTCCTAAAATATGTGGAGCACACTTCCCCCCAAAATGCTTCAAAAACTCCCTTGGAAGAGGATAAGAAATATGATACAATTCATAGATAATATAAATTTATACATGACTATGTGTATAATCTCTGAACATAGAAATTCTTTGTGATTTAAAAAGTCTGGTAGAAATAAGACAAGAAAAGATCAATAGCTGGCCTAAACTTCAAAAATTCTTAATAAGAAAATGTGCCATGCAGAAATTAAAAGGCAAAATATACTCTATTGGTCTGATAAGTTAACATAAAGACATTAAAATCTTTGGATAAAATCTAATTATAAATCATAAATATTAACATTTTAACTGAGAAAAAGATTTAAATGTTAATGATTCATAAAACAATATATAAAAAAGGAAGTATATATTTGAGGAAATTTTCTAGAATTAATTTATCTGCATGAAATTAAAATAGAATACTTTTTTCACAGGGCAGAAATGTATAAATCATTTTTTTAATAAAAAGATTAGGGATGCAAAGATAAAAAGCATCAGATACTGCTGACAGTGGACAAATTATTTCTGGAGTGGGCAAATTAAATTAGCACTGACTTTTATGATTAGACACATATTTACACAAATCCAAGGAAAAAGGTTCTACATGATACTTCAAAATGTGGACAGAGGTAATCTTTCGAGTGGGAATGTGAATTTTAATTTTTAGATTTGTTTATTTTAGTTGTCCTTCACTGTAAGAGAGCACAATGCAATTGATTCTCAAGAATCAAGCACGTTAGTCATAGAAATTGTTAATAAAATTTCCACAAAAACAACCTGATCAAAACAGAGAAATAAAAGCAGGGTTATTGAATTACACAGAAGAAAAATTCTTAATTGAAGAATGTATAACAGAATTTATTCTTTGTAAAAACAAACGTGTAGACAAATTTAGACAGAGGTCTAATGAAAGGGATGAAAAGCAAAGGAACAAATGTCTGAAATGAAGAGTGAGAAACATGATCACAAATGTAAGGAAATGCTCATCTTTGCAAGATAATATTAATGATAACTCCATGTTAAAATTGGAAAATCTCTAGGATATGAATTTGTTTATGGAATGTGCTCAAAATTAATTCAGGATGAAAGATAACATATCTATTATCAAGGTAGAAACTAAATAAACCACAAAGCTTACCTCCCCAAATACTCTGGTGGGACACTGTATCAGGAACAATAGAAGTATTCCCCTGTATCTACTAATGAAGAAAAGAAGGTCTACTTTTTTATTGAAGTTATCAATTCATGAGAATTTCCAATCAAGATGAGAAATAAATAATGAATGGACAACTCTTCATTGAAGATAATGGATTGTCCACAGGTAATGAATTGACAGTGGAATATTAGTTTTAACAGACTATGATTTCAGTGAGACAACTGAAAAAATCCCAAATATGTAAAACCCAGTAGTCATCTTAAAGTGGCTTTAAAATAGTGCATGTAGTGCATTCAGAACGCACTGCAGTCATTACTCGTTTCTGTTTCTACAGATTATCATCATGATTCAACTTCTCTGTATTATTACTGCAAAAATGAAATAATTCAAACAAAAATTAACAGGAAAGAGAAAAAATAATGCAGTAGTGTTCAAATGTGCAGTACCTCTCTCAAAAATAGATTACAGTCATTTCACGCATATTAACAAAAATATGTCTCTGGATTATAAATTTGCAGGCATTTGCTAAGTAATTTAACATTTCTTTAGGACTCTTCTGTGCCAAACACACGTACTCTGTTTTTAAACCTTAGTTTAATTGATCGCCATGATGATTCTTTTGTTTTATCAAATGAATGTGCCCGTAGTCATGCACTGGTAATTAATATGCATAATGCTAACCAGGTGACAGAGAGTGTTAAATTGTTTCATGCATCATCTCCTTTTGTCTAATCCACATACTAACTTTAGGAAGTAGTACTGCTTATCATTATAAATTTAAAAAATGGACACAGACAGATACATGAAATAACTTTGTATCATGAGACATATACAGTTTTATATGCTAGACTTTTAAGTGTTAGCTATGTGAAATCCCTGAGAGTTTCCTGTTTGAACAAATGAATTATCAGCTTTCATACTTGATAGATTTCAGGAACATTTAGACTGTCTCTTGAAAACTGGCAAAGGTGACTGAGTAATGAACTGTGAAATGCTGGCAACTGAGAGAAAGTTAGTTTCCATTAGGGAAATGAGAAACCCCAAGAATTGGGATCCAGGAACTGAGAGAAATAGATATGGAGAGAGAAGAGATCAATTTATTTGGAATATTTAAGTTAATGAACTGCTAACATAGTGTTTTTTTCCCATTTACACCATTGCCTTTCATCGTCTACTTGCCTTCATACCTGTTTCCCAAGCAGATGCACTGATGTCATCCTTGAGTCTCTAGATCCTTGGGTCCTATTCTCCTTGAGAAAGCTTAACTTAGCTCCAAGGAAGTGTAAGCGGGTGATGTCAGACATCTACTTTCTAACTCTTCCTATGGCAGCTCAGCTTTATGTGAGAAGAGTCAGGAACATACAGATTCTGGGTCCTTAGAAGTTGCATCATTTCAAGTGAGAATGCAAAATCATTGAATCAATATTTCCATGGTTAGCTCTAATCTTTGAACACTTGGTTTCCAGGAGTGAGGGAGCAATCTGTGGACTCCTAAGCTGTGGCATTTTTCTCTGTTGGTGTGACCTTCACATCCTCTCCCATAATTCTAATTCCAGTTTCAAGATTTAGATGGAATTTCTTTGTCTATAAAAGGCAAGAGCAGACACATTTTTAAGGACATTAATATCCCAGGCATCCTTCATTTGTTTTATGGGCATGGATCTGATCACACTCAACTGCCAGCAGAGCCATTCCCATGGCTTTGGCACAACTTCTATTTTTTAAAAATTATTGAAGGAAAGTACATCGTAACTTTATAAACATTTAAAGTATGCAATGTCCTAAATCAACCTCTGTATATAATGCACTAAGTTTACCACCAACAGTACAATTTTTAAGATCTAACCTATGAAGCAATAAGAAAACATAACAGACATCTCTGTCTCAACCATTGAATAGCTCTTTCTTTATCTAGATACTAATCCTTTATCCAGTCTCTATTGCCAAAATAACTTTTCCTAATTTGTGTTTTGCCTGTTAACATTATTTTTGGCATTTTTAAGGAAAATAAGTTATTTCTTTTGAACTATATCCAATTTATCAAACTTCCATTAAAATATTTGCATTTTATTTATTTACTAATTATTATTATATTGTTTCACATCACTCTATAATTTTAGGACATTGAACTCATATCTCAGTCTGAGTGCATTTCATATCGCACCCAACTTCAGTGCCCCAGTGCCCTTCACTGCCACCTTGGTCCCTCCTTCTTTCACTTCCTTCTTCTCTCACCCCATAGTCACTCTCTGTATCGTCTGTATTTTGTTAAGATTTGTCCGTTTTTCTTCATATTCCACATATGAGTGAAATAATCCTGTGTTTCTCTTTCTGTCTGTCTTACTCAACACAATCCTCTCCATTCCCTATAGGTAGTTGCAAAGGGCAAAATTTCATTTTTTTAAATCAACAACATAGAATTATAGCAAGAAAAAAATACACAGCATCTTTTCCTAAACTGGATTTTTCTAACATTATCTTCATTTTTGGGAGACAGCCCCCACTGTTTCTCAACTGGGGTGAGACTTTCTCATATCTGGATACAATTTTTTATTGTTATAATTTGGCTGGTGATGCTATAGACATCCAATAGTTGGAGATAAGAGACACTGCTAAACACCCTACGATGCACGCAACTGTGTCCCCTCCCATAGGGAAAGGGATGATGCAGTCCAAATTTAAACTGATCGACGGCTGAGAAATTCTTTATATCATAATCTTCTGCTACCCTTATGAACCACTCATTGTTACAGATCTGTATCATGGATGGAGAAACGAAGGTTCATGGAAGTTGAACGTTTTTCTCAAAATCATACTTGATTGAAGATTACACCAGCATTTGAACCAAAAGTATGAAAACCTAAGTGTCCACACTAATAAGTGCTCTGTTCCTCTGCCTCGGGTCACACTTGTCCAGGTACAGAGCATTGCCACTGTCAGCAGGAGGAAGGCTCATTGCAGAGAAGCCTTCTCAGTGCTTTCTTATGTAACTCTTGCTCAGGCTGCAGATTAAGGGGTAAGCAAAGGACTGATCATGGTGTACATGACTGAGACCACCAGTCCTGTCTGAGAAGCCTGTGTCTATGTAGAAGTGTCATAGAAACCCAGGCAGTACCCATAGAACGAGGGACAACAAGGAATTAAGACTTAAGGATGAAAAAGTTTTTATACTTCCCTTCCACTGCTGAGATCCTCAGTTTAGAAGAAACAATTTGGGAATAAGAACAAATAATCCAGGTAAGAGGAGAAAAGGGTCCAGTCACAATATATAACATGATGCTATTGATGGAAATGTCTGAAGAGGTAAGGTTGAGGACCTTGGGGATGACCACACAGAAAATTCCAGCCCATCTAAATGCTCAGGCAGGACCTCAGCATTCTCATGATCCAAGTCACCAAGAGTAACCCAAAACAAATCCAGGAGCTCATGATGACTTTGTAGTACAGGGGGTGGCACATGGCCTCGATGTGGTCATAGGTCATCATGGTCAAGAGGAACATATATGGTCCTGCAGAGTGTGTGAAAAGATTGATCTGTGGGATGTATCCCGCATAGGTGATGACTTTTCTCTGTGTCTGGGTAATCTGAAATATGTTAGATGGAGGTGAAACTGATGTCTAAAAATGGCAGGTTGGATAGGAAAAAGTACATGGGTGTGTGGAGGTGGGAGTCAGAAGTGATGGCCATGATGATCAGCAGGTTCCCACAGACAGTGATCAGGTACAGAGCACAGAGAATAGATTCAGTCTAAGGTTTCTAAGACAGTCCAGGAGTATAAATATGGAAGCCTCAAGTAGTTTTCAGGTTTTGATGGGTGGAATAGTATCCGGAAGAGAAAAGACCCCTTGTCCCTTTGTTAGGACCAACGACTTTAGAGAATTACTGATCAACCTATTAAGAGTGTCTCAATTTTGCTCACCTGAATTTCACATTTCCCCTTATTGTACCACTGCAAGGAATAACAAAACTAATTACAGAGTATATCCAACTAGCCTTTCCCACACACAAAATCAATTATTAAAGAAACACAAGTGGCTTCCCTGCTTTTAGACTGGGGGATCTTCAGATGACTACAACTCAAGATGGGAATTTTTTCCTAACACAACCCCATAACATAGACTTTAATACCTCCTTTAGAGCCCCTTTGCAGTTTAAACTATCTACTCTCACAGACCAGGCAAAGGGGGTCTTGGGAATTGTGAGTAACCTGTGTCTTTAGCTTTTCCCCAGGCATCTTGGGAGAACCAACAAAGTCTCAGAAAGAAAGTTCAACTCCTAAGACTCCAGGCCATGGACACCATCAATCATTGATTGTTTAGAAAGCCCTATCTCTTCCAAGACCCTCACATGACTGAAGAACAATTTGAAAGCTTCCAATTCTGACTGCTCAGTTGAAGTAGCTTTGGACTCTAGTGCTTGGCTGTCTTGCCCCAGGAATAAACCCCTCTCCTCTCCCTTTTGCTTAAACCAATGGAATAGCATCTAATCTGTCCCTTTTGCTCATTCACTCATGCAAACTTCCACCAGGGAGACTCTTTTTGCTGTAAGCTTGTATCAGTTGCCCACTCTTTAGATAAAGAGTGCTCTTTCTTTGATTTACCTTTTCTTGCTTATAAATAATCTTTTCTTATGTGATACTTATTGGAAAATCTTGAATTCTTTCTGGGACTAAACCAAGAACCGTAACTACATCCTACCCTGGCATTTGCACATAGTGCCTAGACAGAGACAGAAAAAAGACGTGTTCAATGATCAACCTCAGGAACTCATGAACTTGTTTACCTTTTTTCTGAATCCAATGTGTTCATGAGATAATATATTGACTTAATGGTCTCTCCTCTCTTTTCTATTAATTTGGGTTTCCAGCTGACTACCATATTCTCCACTAAACACCCTTGCTGGAAAATCTACTCATGAAAACTAATTTTGTGCTCAAAGCTTAACTCATCTGGTCAACCAGCCTTGTCTTATCAGGCATCTTTAATTAAACTGTACTTTATTTTAAATGCTTTTGCAATAATTATCATTATATATGAACTAATAATAATTATTACAAATAATAAAATGGATAAGTCTATTCATAATCTCCATAAACTGTGAGATTGTCATAATCTCTACACACCTGTTCAACTAAAAAGGATAATGTTTCAATCAAGGAACTGAGTTAACATCCAATTTTTTTTTCACTCAGGAGAGACATGGTGCTAAATTAGTAATTTTGAAATCTCATAAAATCTATTTTCTTTTTTTAAAAGGGAAAATTGCAGACAAAAAGAGAGGCAGAAGAAGCATCTTTATTTCATTTTTATTTAGTTGTTCATACTGGTTGTTTACAAAATATTTTCATGGCATAAATATAATAGTTTGTTACACAGTCACATAAGAAAAACAAGATATATTATTGAGTAACATATAGGGAAAATGCAGCAATAAAATATATCAATATTAAGCAAACCAAACAGGATAAATAAAAATATTTGACAAAAGAAAGCAATGAATATTATATACTGAGAAAATTTGTATCACACATAAAGCATACTGGTAGGTAACCCTCCTCCACACATGATAGGGTCGCCTTCAAAGAGATAAATGTACTACATGAAAAATATTTCTGAGGAACTTACAAAAGGTTATTAACTGTGATACACTTTTTTGTTCATTAGCTAATATCAGATCTGATAGAGTAAAATGCGAGGATTCACCAAGAAGATGATACTGCAGGCAAATATGTCTGTTTCAGTCACCAGACAACTATTATGAAACCTCAAATTAATACAGAAAAAACCTTATATAAAAGTCGATCACATTTTAAGATGACAATGTTGGTTAAATTATGGAAAACTATTACAACTAAGAAGTCATTTTAGAAGACTAGATGGAGGAAAAACACCTATCATTACCCCCTATTTATATCAACATAGAAATATATAACTGGGTAAAAAAAATCTCTTCAAAATATTACAAAAATGTCAACAGCACTGACCAGGGTCTGACTCATAGCTGGTGCTCTGGAAATGATATTGTTTGTAACTCTTTTTTATCAACACTATTTTTCCATGGCTATATGATTTGCAGGCTAACTAATTCACACCTCATTCTGTGTGTATTTCACACCACACCCACTTTCAGAGATCTAGTTCCTTTTACTACCACCTTGTCCCTCCTTCCTTCCCTTTTTCTGTTACCTTCCTTATACGCTCATTGCCACAGTTCTGCTTCCTCTGAATTTTGCTGAGGTTTTTCTGTTCAGTACTTTTGTTTCTTTATATTCCACATAGGAGTAAAACCATCTGGTACTTCTTTTAAGTTTATCTCACATCACAAAGTCACCTCCAATTCCATCTAGGTTGTTGTAAAGGACACAATTTCATCATTATTAGCAGCTGTATAGAATTCCACACAGACCATAGTTTCTTTATCCAATCATCTGTTGATGGAAATTTAAATTGTTTCCATGTCTTGGATATTGTAAAGTGTTTTCCTAAGAGATTGCACTCATTTATATTTTTACCAACAGTATAGGTTTCTTTTCCCTCACACCCTTTCCTATACTTGTTTCTAGTATTTCTGAGGTAGGTGATTCACAGTGATAGCTCATTGTGGCTTTTATTTGCATTTCTCTGATGCTGAGTGATGCAGTGACTTCTTTTATTTTGGGGATTCACTAAAGATCTTTAATTAGTAGCTAGTCCTTCTTGGGGATCATGTTCCTACTTTCATTGCTAATCAACATTGTTGTGTATACCTTACTGTAAATTAACCATGTAAGGTCTTTTTGTGTTGTGCTTCATAGGTTATATTCCATTTTTGATGGCTTTTCTTCAAACATTACAATACACATTGTTCACTAAAGTTGTTGTTTGAATTAGTTCTTTTATGTATGTACAGAGATATTTGGGAATGTGTTAAATTTTGTGTTGTCAAATCTATAATCCAGCCATGTTTTCTCCCCCATCTCCCTATTGTATTTAAATGTATAAAGTTCTTCATTTGAAGGAAGACATCGTCTATTTAATTATTTATTTCTAATGTGTTTTCACATTTCTGGTATTCTTTATTTTGCCTCTCAGCTTTTAGTGATTTTTATGCATTTTTAGTTGTGTTATTAACTTCAATCATCTTTAAGAAATTATTCCTTATCATTCGATTAAAGATCATCTTTTTTCATAAACAAATTTGAATGATTATATCTTTACCTAAGATGAAATGTTCACTTTAGACATAGCTTCATTCCCACAACTTAAGTCTTCTTGTTATATTCCTTTGCTTCCATGTCTTTAACCAATTATTCTTGTTTCAGTGACCCATGTGGTGTCTTTCATTTATTACTTTTGTGTTGTCTCTAAAAAGCAACCTTGAGATTTGCAATTACAGTGTTTCTTTTATTTTCTTTTTTAAAGGAAAGATGCAGGCAAGAAGAAAGTGGAGAAAGAAGCACTTTTATTAATTCTAATTCTTTTCCCATCTTGGTTGTTTCTCTTCTCCCAAATCCAGGTCTTTGTGATGTGCGTGGACTGCACTGGATAGAGGTGGCAGACTCAGCCACTACCCTACCAGGTGTATCACAACTATAGTGTTTCATTCAGCAATTTGAATATGCTCTCTGATTCACAGAATTGTATTCATACTGCCATTGTTTGTTCAGTAAATTCTTAATCTCTCTTAAAATTCATGTTTTGTATTATGCACACATGCATGCAACTTTTTAGACAAATGTATGAAGAGCACTTCTCTGCATGTTGAAAGTGATTTTTATGCTTTGGTGTAGTCTTTTTCTGGCTTGTCACCCTCTTCTTGTCATACAGCATAGTAATCAAAAGACTTTCGTCATGTCCACAGGTATAAAACTGATTTTATTTTGAATGTCCGCATTATATTTCAGGGTGTGGCAATTCTTGGTGATCTTTTATATTCTTTCTCATCAAATTGATATTATATCAATAGCTCAAAAATATTCTGAAATTTTTCTGTTTAAACTCTGGTTCTCCCTGGGGACTTTTTTGTCGCCAGGATTACTAAGTGAAGTTCAAAGTCATTTTTGGCTGTCACATTTAGAGGTGTCAGGGATGCTCTAAACATCCTGTTTTGCCCAGGGAAGACCCACCTATGCTGTCAGTAGTACAGAGATGGAGACAACCTGACTTAAAGAATATCTGCATTTTTAATATTTATAGTTGTCTTCAGACTATTTTCCAAAAATGCTATATAACACTTCTGTGATGAAAAACAGGCCACCACTTTGCACGTACAAATTTTTGAGTTACTATATTTGTTTTCTTTGTATAAATACTCAGAAGTGGCATTGCTGTACCATGTATTAGTTTTATTTTTTAATTTATGAGCAGCTGCTATAATTTCTCCATTGCTATCGCACCAACTGATTCCCATCATAATGCACAAAAGTTTCTGTTCCCCCACAATCACACCAGCATTTGCTATCTCTTATTTTTTAATGATAATTTTAACAGTCAAAGTGATATCATTGATTTGCATATTTACATTTCTCTGATGACTATTCATGTTGAGCTCTTTCTTGTGTACCTGTTGGCTATTTCTGGAAAAATGATTATTCTGATCCTCTAATATTTTTCTTCTTTTATTTTTTTAAAGAAAAAGTATAGGAAGGAATGAAGGCAAGTAAGCAGTTATGCTGGAACAGAGAGTATGAATAAGTACTTTGTTGATTTTTATCTATTTGTACATCTTGTTTGTTCCCTGCCCCGAAGACATGAACACGGGCCCTTGGTATGTATATGGGCTACACTCAACTGGAGGCAGTAGAACTAACCATTACTCCACCAGTACGTGTCCTCCATCCAATTTTTAATTGGATTGATTTCACTTTTTGCAATCCAGTGATGTACATTATTTATATATTTTGGATATGAGCCTCTTATCAGATACATGATTTAAATTTTTTTTCTCATCAAGTAAGTTGACTTTTCCTTTTGTCAATGGTTTACTTTGCTGAGCAGAAACTTTTCAATCTGATGTAGTCCCTTCTGTATATCTTTGCTTTTGGTATGAAAATAAATATAAATAACCATCATGACTGATATCAAGGAGCTTATTCTGTATATTTTCTACCCAGAACTTTAAGGTTTCAGGTCTAATGGACAAATCTTTAATCCATTTTGAGTTAGATTTGGGGTGTGATATAAGAGAGTGGTCTACTTTCACTGCTTTGCACAGTGCTTTCCTGTTCCCCCATCACCATTTACTGAAGAGCCTCTCCTCCCAGTGTATATTCTTGACCCCATAAATTGAAAAGAGTATAACTGTGTGAGTTTATTTTTGGGTTCTTTCTTCTGTTCCATTAAAGTATATCTCTGTTTTGTGACAATATTATAGATTGGTCACTAACATTTTCGTAATATGGTTTGGAATCGGAAACCACCATATTTATATCTTATTTCTCAAGATTATTAGGGCTAGCTGGGGTCATTGTGAGTTCATATAAGTTATATATACATATAAATATAAATATATATATAATTAATGTACCTATCAAAATGTCATTAGAATTTTGAGAGGGATTGTATTGACTCTCTACCTGGCTTTAAGGGATGTGAACATTTTAATATTAATTCTTCTATTCTAAGCACATGGCATGCCTTCAATTTATTAAGAATTTCTTCAGATTTTCTCATTAATGTCTTTTGGTTTCTAGTGTACAAATGCCTCGCCTCTTTGGTTCGCTTTGTTCCTAGGCATTCTATGCATTCTTTGTGATTGTAGAGTATAAATTGAATTGTTTTTTTAATTTTTCTTTCCAATAGTTCATTATGAGTTCAGGGATTAGCAATGAATTTTAGTTTATTGATAATATGTCCTTCAGATTTACTGAATTTGGTATTTGTTCTAACAGTATTTTTGTGTAGTCTTTGGGATTTTCTATATAAGAAATGTGATATTCAAATACTGGCAGCTTTACCTTTTCCTTTACAATTTGGATGCCTTTAATTTATTTTCTTGCCTAATGTTCTAGCTAGGTCTTCCTGCACTATGTTAGGTGGTGAGAGTGGGCAACTTTGCTTGTTCTTGATCTTACAGCAAAGATCTTTCAGCTCTTCACCATTGAGTATAATACTAGCTGTGGGTTTGTCTTTATTATATTTATTACTCAAGGCACATTTCTTCTATAACCACTTTATAAACATTTTTCTCATAAATTAGTGCTGAATTTTGTTAAATGTCTTTTATACATCAACTGAAATGATCGTATTTTTCCCATTTTTTGTAATGTGATGCATATAATTCATTTGTGGATGTCAAACAATACTTTTAAAACTGGATAAATCCCAGTCATCAGAATGTATGATCTTTTTACTCTATTTTTTAATTTGTTTTGCTAATATTTTGCTGAAAACGTTTGCACCTCTGTTCATCAGGGATACTGAACTTTAATTTTCTTTTCTTCTGATGTCCTTATCTTGGTTTGGCATTATGGTTGCAGACTTCAAAGGATACATTTAAAATCATTCCCTTGTCTCCTATTTTCTGGACAATGTTGAGAAGGATTGGTATTATTTATACTTTAAATATTTGATTGTAATCAGTTATTCCTATGAAATTAAACATGAATAAAATGAAGAGGAGAGGCCTTTGGTGAATTTCAGGTTTGGTAAACATACAGAGATTGAGTGGGAAAGGTGTACTGCTCGCCTTTTCCACATACCTGCAGTGTGGCTCTCTTCTGGCTGTTGATTCACATGCTTCAGCAACCTTTGTAATAAATGGTGACCTAGTGAGTAAAAAATTGATAGAAGTCACAAGTGAAGTGATATGCTTCTTGAATTCTTTCTGTTGGAAGGTATTATTGAATACTGTGCAATCTCCTTATTAGTAATCAATCTGCTCAGATTTCTCTATGACTCAGTTTTGGAAAGTTGCATGTTTCTTGGAACTGATACATTTTTTTATAGTTTGAAAAATTAGTTGGAGCATATATATTTACCCAGGAGATAGTGTTGGTTAAGTCCCAGACCACTGCAATAAAATATATATCACATTAAAATTAATTCTTGGAATTTTTTGGTTTCCCAATAATTATAAGTTTTATTAATACCATATTATAATCTATTGAATGCACAAGAGCATCTTTCCTTTTAAATAAATAGCAATCAATTGTTTAAAAATGTTAACAAAAATCTAATTATTTGGTATTAGATCTTCCCTCAATGTTGATGGTTGCTGACCAACAGGGTGCCTGTTGCTACTGTTTGTTAGGGAAAGCTTTCTATTTCCTTTCAATCTGAAGTACCATTTTGCTTCTTAGGGTACTGTTGGCTAGTATTTTTTTTAACTTTTGGTAAGTTCTCCCACTTTTTCTGATCTGTAGAGTTTTAGTTAAAAGCCTGTTGATATGCTAATGTGAATGCCTTGTATGTTACATATTTTTTCTTTCCTAGTTGCCTCTAATAGTTTTACTGTATGACTGATTTTTGAATGTTTTACTGATATTTCTCTGGTAGGTCTTTTTCATGTAGTTTACCTGTGTTCTGTTAGCTTCATAAACTTGTATGTTCAGTTGCCTTCCCAGGTTTGGGATGTTCTCAGATGTGATTTTTTAAATAAGCTCTCTGCTCCCCTCTCCCACTCTTTGTCCTCTGGGATATGCACCATTCAGCATTTGCCTTTCCTAATGGAATCAGATATCCCTTGTATCACTTCATTTTTTCTGGTAAAGTATTTATTGGTTTGTTACTTTCATTCCTGAATTCACTGAGTTACCTTTCTGAATTTTCTTGTATCTTTCAGTTTCTTAACTATAGCTTTTTAAAATTATGTTAGACCACACTCTGCTATGTATTTAAGTATGGTTTCTTGAGAGTTTTCAGCCTCCTTTTACATATCTTATTTCCATGAAATTATGTGTTTCTCAAAGATATACGTCTCTGTGTTTGCATTTAGAGTAACATGATTTTTTACCTCTTCTTTCCCCTCATTCCTCTCCCATCCTCTCATTTCTCTTCTCCATTTTAGGAGGTTATGATAAGGCTTTAATTTTTGGTTTTCATTTAATTCCATGGTTGCTACTGTTTTGCTTTATCAAGGAGAACTAGGAACAATTTAGGTTCAATAACTGCAGTATCATTGGTATTGAGAGCACAGAGGGTGTTACTAACCAGTGTGTCTGGGATACATGTGAAGAGGTGAATCTTGAGTGAGTCTCTCTGATGATGCTTATCCTTGACATTTATGTGAATTTTCTATTTATAAGCTCACATCACATGCATACAGAGATATATTTACTTCTTTTCTAATTTGGATGCTATTTATTGTTGTTTCTTTCTTTAATCTCTATGACCAGAACTTCAGGTGTTATATTGTATAAGTGTTATGAAAATTGATGCCCTTGCCTTGCTCCAGAACACAGGAAATATGTTCAGTATTTCTCCATTGAGTATGATGTGTACTATGGGTTATTATAAATGCATTCTTGTATTTAACTTCTTTTTATTGCTGCATATTCAGTACACTGATATTTTAATATAAAATATAACTATTAATTTATTTTATTAACTAATTTCTTTTGTATAGAATACAAAAATAACATATTTGCCATTCTAATAAGGCATAATTGCATCATGCTTCTCAATTTGATGGTCATGTCAACTATATGCAACCAAGGAATGATACACTAATTTCAGAAATTCTTCTCAGAGGATAATCAGTAGACCTAGAATTCCAACCTGTCCACTTTACAATGTTCCTGTTCATGTACCTGGTCACCTTACATGCGAACCTGCTCATCATTCACCATCTCTGACCCCCATCTCCACACACCCATGTACTTCTTTCTCTCCAATCTATCACTTGCAGACATATGTTTCAGCTTGATCACCATCCCTAAGATGCTATACAACATCCAGACACAAAGCAAGGTAATCTCCTAGGCAGGATGCATCACACAGATGTACTTTTTTATACACTTTGGAAGACTGGACAACTTTCTCTTGACTGTTATGGAATATGATGTCTTCGTGGCTGTCACCCCTTCGATTACACAGTAATCACGAAACCCCAGTCTTCAGCCCACCGGTCTGTTGCCCTGGATAATGCGTGCATTGAATTACTTATTAGACAGCTTAATAGGGTTTTCATTGTCATTTTGTACAGATGTGCAATCCCACACTTTTTCTGTGAACTCAACGGTTACAGCTCTCTCTACTGACAAAGCCAAGCAAGTGCTCCTTTAAAAGTAGTGAAGGCAGCCTTATTACACACGGGCCCAGATACAACACCAGCCCAAAAGCAATTTAGGGGTACAATTTTATAGAGTGTTGGAGAGGAGGAGGTGTTAATTAGATAAGAATTATAAATGGAACTCAGTTAGTCATGAATTCCTCACATGGGTAACACACAGGAGTCACATAATTGCAAAAATGCACATAGGTCTCCATTTTCAGGTGAAAAAAAAAGTCCTTTTATCTGGCCAGTAGCTTCCAGCTAGCGCAGACTGCAAGGCATCTGATGGCTTGGTGGCCTTCACAGCTGGCCCAAGGGGGCTAGAAACTGGGAGTGTGGCTTTGTTCTTCTATACAAGCAGATGTTCCAACTTGCCTGTTCTGACACTTCTCTTATAATGTAGTAATATAATTTGAAACTAATATGTTGGGTGGTGGTGTCCTGGCTTGTAACCTTTGCTCATATACTAAGATAGCTTCCTCTATACATAGAATCTCTTCTCAGGCCAAGTATAAAGCATTTTCTGCCTTTGCTTCTCAACTTTCAGAGACCAACTTTCGGTGGTCTCCACCTTTTATGGTACAATCTTAGGAGCATATCTTAGTTTTGCTGGTTCCAAGAGCTCACATTCAAGTGCAGCAGTCTCAGTGATGTACACAGTGGTCACATTTATGCTGAATACCTTCATCTACAGTCTCAGGTAGAAAGACGTAAAGGGGGCTCTGAAAAGATTTCTAGAGGAAAGAAGTATCTGTGATTACAGAACTCAATGTCTAGCATCCAGAAAATGTGAAAAAAGAACATTATCGTTTTCATTATTCTGGATTTTTGATTTTCCAAAATTTTTTCCCCATCATGTGCTCCTTTCGCCTCTGTGATAGATTAACTGACCTAATAGATGTGACTTTATTTTTAGATTCTCAGCTTTATTCCATTGTCTTCCTGTTTAGATTATAATTTAATATTGTTTTGAGAATACTCTGGAGTGTAGTTTGAAGCCAGGAAGAGTGATTCATCCACTGTTCTTTTGTTTTCTGCATATATCTATTTGAAAAATGGTGTTGGAAAAAATAGGAAAAAAAGAATCCACAGTGAAAAAGTTTAGGTATAACAAAAGATATTACCCCTAAAATGAAAGGTAGCCCACAGAATGAGAGAAGATATTTGCACAACATAGACAAGAGCATGATCCCCCAAATATTGAATACTCTCAAATTTTAATGACAGGGAAAAGTCCCACACAACATACAGGCAGAAGAGCTGAATGGACATCTTCCTACAGAAAACACACAAATGGTCTGCAGACACCTGAAAACATGTTTGTCCTCACTCACTGTCAGTGAAATGCAACTAAAATTCAATGTGATATCACCTTATACTAGTGAGAATGGCCTATATCCAAAAGACTGGAAACAAGAGGTGTTGGAGAGGTTGTGGAGTAAAGAGAACCTTCCTATATTGTTGTTCAGATGCAAATTATGTCAACCTCTTTAGAAAAATGCACATGGATACCTTAAAAGAGTAAAGATGGCTCTACCATTCAAGACAGAAACCCCACATCTTGGCATATATCCAAAGAAAACAAAAACACAGTTAAGAAATATTTGCACCCCTATGTTCATGACATTGCAATTCACAATAACTAGGATGTGGAAAGAACCTAAATGCCCATCAACAGATTACTGCAGAAAGAAGCAGGGGTCTGTATACTCAATGGATTTATATATAGTGTTCCAAAAATGTAAGTTTTTCTTTTGTAACACTGTGGATGAAATCAGAGATAAATGTTAAGTGGAATAAGTCACAGAGAAAAAGAAAATTACAGTATTATTTCAGACAAGCAGAGTATAAAGAAACCAACAAAAATCACAGCAAAATTTACAGTACACAAAAATGTAGGTACCAGGGAGGTGGGTGGGTGGAGGCAAGAAAGAAGAAAATAAGGTGGTGGTGAAGGAAACTAGACCTCTGGTGGTAGGTGTGGCATAAGTGCACACAAACTGAGATGTTATTTTGATATATTAAATGCAAATAGCCATTTAAACAAAAAAAGGATAAAGCAATCAAAAAGTGAAAGCAAGAACAGTAGGATTTACAACGCTACAAAAAACTTGTGACTTTCTTTTTATATTTTCTGCTACGCAACAATTTTTACCTCTTTGTAATTACCCAGATTTATTCTCAGTCCTGATGAGAAATAATTTGGAGACTCCCATTTGCCTCAGTTAGTGATGACTTGTATTAATTTTATGGAATAAGGTGCATTAGTCAAATAGATTCTTCTTATATTTTTATTGTAGAAGAAATTCTGAAAAACTTTCACATCAAAGTCCATCATTCCTTTTTAAAATCACAGCTTTAATGACATTTTCTGTTAAAATTGACTTTATTATACAAGTTCATTTACAGGTTGTCATGGGGTTTGTAATCATTATTAGAATCCTATCCTCTTTTCAGCTCAGTTTCACGGAATTTCTCAGAGTAGGAAAGCAGACTGTGGCTAAAATGTTCTAAATGAAATCTACATAGAAAACATTATATTTGAATAAATCAATTGATTTAATGTGACTTTAAAATCATGGATAGAAACATTTTGTAGTAAAATCAGACATACCATGTTTCATTATTAACGTGTTTTGATGGTGTATGTGCTCCAGAGTAGCCAATGAGATCAGAGAGACATACCAGAGTTAAAGAGAATTTAGGAGTACATGAGCCAACAGCTGTATGGGGAACAGGCCCAAATCATACAGTCCTGAACCCAAATGGCTCAGGGTATTTATAACTTAGTTTTTTTGATGTCCTGGGGTATGTGCATAAGTTTAATAAGTGATTATTACAAGCGATTTACAGAAGCAGAGGTCACACCCTGAATGTCTTAAGCTATCTTGTTTGACATGTACCTTCTTCCTAGTTCTCAGCAGATTAACAGAAACCTCTCCAGTCAAGGTTTTACTGGGCTGGACTAAGGTTTTCTCAGAGGCATCTATGATCATTTGAACAATCTGTGTTTGATAAGTTCTGTACCTCAGGCTAGACAGCTTTCTGGGAGCCATATCAAATTTTTGTTCCATATTTCATGTGTCTATTCAGTGAATATTGGGTACTAGGTATCCATGACTCAGAGGATTTACTAACTGGAAGCAGAATCCATGTTGATTCTAGGGGAGAGTGTATGTTACTTACTTGGATAATATTGTCTACATGAAAACTTCCAGACTTATTCCATTGCCTTAAACTTAACATCTCTTCCTTATGAAATGTTTCATAAACTATTTTATAAACATCACATTGTGTAACATTGAAATGTGACTTCAAAGCTATCATTTATTTCTTTCCCTCTTAACTCCTGACAATCCTTCTGATTAAAAGAAGATTCACAAAGCTGTGTGAATTCTAGACAGACAATGCTTCGATAACAACTCCTGTGATAAGCTCAAAATTATTTTTGCAAAAATAGGTCATTCCTACTCTTACCTGGAAGGAAAACTCATTGGTGGGCATTTTCTTGCCACCATTTCTCACCACCACACCATTATCCTGCCACCATGCAACTATTTCCCATTGCCTTGAAAATCATCAGAATTTGGAAGGAAGAGGAGGGACCTGCCCTCCATTCTAGTAGCCATGACAATCGCTGAGACAATAGACACAAATTCTCTCATGATTTGCAAGTGAATCTTATGTATAATCTGTCTATGTTGAAAATTTGCAATCAACATTGAGTTCCTGCTTGTCACTCCCACCTTAATTTGCACTCCTTTGTCTCTTGAAATGCACAGACAGCTGATAAGGTATAAACTTCCCTAATTATTTACTACCAAAATCTTGTGCATACTACAATTAATTTGGGTTCCTGCTTGTCATTCCTGTTTTGATTTACACATATTGTCCCCCTAAACCTATAAAAGTGTACCCCACTTTCATTTGGGGCTCAGATTTTTTGCAGAAAATTCCAACTGAGCCCATGCATAAAGAGGTCACTAAGAGGTCACAATTGGCTTTTGTCAGCAAAGAGAGCTGTAGCAATACCTGAAATAAATATGGATATCCTGGTAATCATAAATGCTGTCTCCAAATACCAGAACAAATACTAAGGATGAGAAGGAACTGTTTATTAATGCCATGCATTCAATTTACATTGGCTATTGCATATGTAAATTTGATTCATGTCCTGCCATCCTCAAAGTAAATGACTTAAGTTAAATCTTTGCTTTATCCACAGGGTATGGTGGAGAGTCATTTTGTCTCTATGAATTTTCTTATGTGATTGTGGTCAGGTGTGACTCAGGTGGACATCCTTTGAGTTCTTTCACTTTGAGGACTTGCTGGTTGTAGACTGGCCTACAGTGACCATGATTGGAGAAATCACACTCTGCTCTGTAAGGTTTTTCTGGGCTCCTCGAGGAGAAAAGTTCAATCAGACAAAAAATGTCGAATAGCCAGGGCTTTATTGGGGTTTTCACACCCGGGCGAAACTCCCAAGTCCGCAGAGGGCCGGGAAGTCGCGGGCTGGGAAGTCGCACGCCAGAACAAAGGGGGACCGGCTCTTTAAGCAGAGGAATTTTGCGGGCTTCCCATGTCGCGATTGGGGATTGGCCCTGTGAATCCAGGTGTGGGGGTTGCATCCCTTATTCTGACGTCATCCACCTTTTTCCCGGGCTTGGCTGCCGTTTTCCCGGGCATGGCCATTCCCGGGCATGGCCGCTGCTGCTTTTGTTCCTGGGCCAGTCTAACATGCTCCACATGTCATCTCCTTGTAGAACAGACCAGCTGTACACATCACATCACAGAGGCAGAGCCAAGAGAGAAAAACAAAATCTCATCAATGTCCCTTGACACATAATATCATGTTCAAAAAACTCTACTGGCCAAGAAAGAAAAATATCCAAGTGCAGTCCTGTTTTTATAGTGTAGAAATATATTCCACTTCTCAGGGAAAGAGCTTTATATTCACATGGAAATATTCATTGATACAAGATAGATGGTGAAACCAAATAAACCAAATCAAACAATCATAGATTTTAGTCTATAGAATCCAATCAGTGGTGACCATAAGGGAAAGTGTAGGAGATGGAAAAATTGGATAAAAAGACAACAGTTATATGGTGAAGGACAAAATTGGGCTGTTGGTGGTGAACTTAATGTACTCTGTGCAGATTCTGATTCACTTCAGATTTTAGTCCTATTCTCACTGACACTTGCTCAGCATTAGGGCAATTGGCAATTTAATGACTTCCTATGAAGTTTTTTCAGAGCTCCCTTTATGTCTTTGCTCTTGGGACTGTAGATGAAGGGGTTCGGCATGGGTGTGACCACTGTGTACATCACTGAGG
Organism: Solenodon paradoxus; assembly: GCA_004363575.1. NCBI lineage: Eukaryota > Metazoa > Chordata > Mammalia > Eulipotyphla > Solenodontidae > Solenodon > Solenodon paradoxus. Next base: position 78,715 of record RJWH01003702.1, on the reverse strand, counting down.
CTGTTGCAGCTGAGTGTGAGCTGTGGGAACCTGCAGAGCTAAGGTAGACATCTAGTGCTATACAATAAAACAGGGAGACAACTGAGAGGTGAGATGCACAGGTGGAAAAAGCTTATACTTCCCCTGAGAAAATGAAATTTCACATATGGAAGAAACTATCTTAGAGTATGAGTAAAAGATACTAGTCAGGTATCCTAGAAAAACATCAAAAAATATAACACTATGTCATTTAGAAAAGTGCAGAACAGGTGAGATGGACAACATGACTGAGGTCACAAAAAAAGTGTGGGATTTTCATGTCTGTACAGAAGGATAACATTAACACCATTAAGCTTTGTAACAAGGAATTCAGAGCACTCATGACCCAAGATTCAGAACAAGCAGTCCACAGAGTCATGGGTTCACGATGACCATGTGGTGCCGTGGGTGACAGATGGTGATGAAGCAGTCATAGGCCAGCATGGTCAGGAGAAAGTCATCGTTCTTGAAAAAAGAATAAAAAAGTACACCTGTGTGATGCATCCTGCAGCTGTTTATGAAACACGATATTGGAGCAAAATAAACTTTGGTCTCATGACACAACTAGTGTTATTTTTCAGTGCACACCCCAGACTGGTCGAATGATTAAGAAAAATATGGGCAAATGAAATAAACCAACAACTCACAAAAGGAAATAAAGTGAAACAATTGCATGTTTTATATGAAGCAGTAGATTTTTCACCCTGTGTCTATATTTGTTTTTCTATAATGTCCTGGAGTAGATGAGACAAGAGTCTGTTTCATCTTTTTTATGTGACATCTTTTTTGTTATTTTGGGCTTTAGAGTGACATCTGATTTTTTATGTGCTTTTGACAGTCCAGTGAGCACACTCTAGTTCTGGTTTGATTTCATTCCCACATAAAGTGTGCACCCCAGATCATGTTCTATAGATCATGCTCACCTCATGACAATGCAAAATTTCACGCTGAGTAAGTTTCAGTTTTTCTAGAGGATATAATGATATACCAACATTGATTTCATTGTATTGTGACTTCACATTATAATGTAAGGACTTCACCTGCACTGCTCATCTTTGTTTTCCAACAAAGATATGGGATTATCTGTGCACTCGCAGAGTAAAACATTTAGAAAAATGGTAAGTTTCTGAATAAATATCATGACAGAGTAAATGAAATAATTTAGAGTAGTCTGTACACCAGTATACATTTGATGAAGCATCAAACACAAAATTCAAAGATGAATTTGACTATGTCAACACGGATTATGAATTAGCAAGGACCCTGACACAAGACTATACAAAAGTATACAGAACTTTCTCACATAGTGCAGATATTGTAAAAACATTTTTATGAATGAATATCAATTTAATCTCAATATATATGGATATTATTATCTGACAAAGTTTCTTTCAATCTAGTTGGAAGTGTTTTATAAAATCTGATATAAACAATTATCTGGAAGGAAATTAAATGGCTCTATATCACACATTTATATTTGTCTATTTTTATTTAAAAATTTCAATTATCTCAAATTACTACATTTCTTTAAATTGCTACATGATTTTTATGATACTGTCCTTGCCCCTCTATCTGTGCATATCTATTAAAACTCATAGGTCATAAAATTCATGGCAAAGAGTAGATTTTGTTGAACATGTGAAAAGAAACACATAAAATCTTTATGTGATCAACATCCTAATTAAGGTAAGAAAATTATAAGTAATATGGTAGACATTTTGCCAATATAAAATTGAAAATGATTCATGAATAAAATATCCAACAAAAATTCAACTGAGAAACAAGAATGTAAAAATCACTCAAAATGCTACTAATTATACAAAAAAGGCATATAATACATTTATTGTAACATTAAAAGGAAATGAGCATTGAATCACATAGAAATCCTTTTTCAACCTATTAGTTGAAAAAATAACAAGAATTATTTTCCGCCCTCACCAGACTGGGGAGAAATTCAGATGATAGGATCAATGAGGTTGGAATTTTAAAGAGGGCAAAGGGACAATCTCTGAACTCAGAACTATGAACTGTTAAAACTTTGTGGAAACAACCTGGAACAGACACTTGTGTGTGTGTGTGTGTACGTACATACATATGTGTGTGTGTGTGTGTGTGTGTGTATATATATATATATATATATATTCTTTAACTCAGGTTTTCAGTCTCCACACTATTCACCTTCACTCTCAGAGGTGGATCTGTCCCCTCACGGAGGATTTTTGGAACATCCTGTGGTCCACCTATCCCTTCCTTGTGTGGGTGCCTGGAGTGTGTCTGAATATTGCTATAAACACCCCTGGGACAGAGGTCCTTTGGTGGACATTCAGTCTTAACTATCTTCCCCTAACTTGAAGATTTGATATTTTAATAACATAGTAAAAAAGAAAATGAAATACCATCTACAATATAAATGGAATAGCCATACCATTAATTGTATGCAGAACTGACTGAACAAACCACTTTTTCCTAGGGATTAAGGAGATGTCTGTAAGGTATTTTTGAATAAGCAGGGAAGGAGGAATATTGGATTAATATGATTAATACCTGAACTATATGGCACCCTGGATCCTCATATATGTTCTTCGAAACATTGAATTTAAAGTTTGAGAGCACTAGTAGTCTGGTGGTGGGTGTGATATGAAGCTCACACATTGATTTGCATTTCTCTATAGTAAAAAGCACCTAGCAATGTCAACAAAAGACATAGCAAAACAGTGGAGAAAACCTTTTGTAAAGTGTCAAGATGTTTGTATGTATGACATAGAAAGAAACCATTGAACTAAGACACTTTGAAATGACTGCAATTCAAAACAAACAAGTGAAAGAAAAGATATTCCATAGCCATAATTTAATGACAGTGGCATATATTATTAATTCAAGATGTCACTCACAAAGACTTGGATATAAAAATAAATGAGAAAATCATTTAAATGTGAGGAGGGTGCAATATCTATGCTTTAATGTTTTTTAAAAAAGGAAGACGCAGGCAGGAATGAAGGCAGTATGAATGTGTAATGAGAAAAAAGCATTTTATTTTATTTAGTTGTTCATTTTGCTTGTCTCCCTGGAACCGGGTCTTGACCATGAATCTTGGGATGTATGTGGACTCACCTAGTCAACTAAACTGCTGAGACATACCTTAGGTTGTATTTTTAATACATGAAATATGTGTTCAAAATATATGCATAGATGAAAAGGTAACTGTGAGTCTAACTTAAGGAAGAATGCATTTAAAATTATGTCTTCAGATGATACAGTGCTTTGCATTGAAGAAGAACAGAAGGACCAGGAGTAACAGAGATGTGGACACAAGTTGGAGATATGTGTAATGCATGATTTGTAAACATCAAGTACCAGAACAACAAATTTTACGTGAGAGCTGCTTTTGTTGTTCAATTACAGAAAGTCAATCAATGAAGAGTAGTACATAAAATGATGTGTATTTTACTACAGTTTCAAATTACATGTTATGAACAAATGTTCATACTCACGTAACAATTTTCAGTGCTTTCTTGAATTAATACAATAAAAACAGAAGAAGCAAGCAAAACTCAGCATATGGAAGCAAAGAAATCACAAAGAATATTTTCAATAGAGTTATTAATTGGATTACTAATCCACACACATTTAATCGAGGCAAAGTAAGTTTATGAACATGCTCTTTTTCCTTTCCTAAATAAAATTCCTTTTACCTTGAAAATCAAGAGAGAGGCAATATGGGCAATGTTTGTCACAGGTATTTCTGGTGCAAAATAATGTTACCAGTCATGATTGGTTAATTATTTGTCCTCAGAAAATATATTCAAAGATTCTCAATCTTAAAAAGAACTACACTGATTACTACATCTCCCTCCACAGTTAACAAAATACATATTTCTCTTCTCAATTACTTGCAAACATTTTTTACTCAATGTCAGTTTTTACTAGAAGGACTTACACCTCCCAGTCTCTCTCCTGACTGCGCTTCCGTGACCACCACTAATTGTCAGCATTGATCCTTGCATCCACAAGTTTGATATTTAATTCTCTTTTGGTATATTAAGTTATTTTATTAGCTAGCAAGCAAACACCTTCAGTGACCTGGGCTCTGGACTAGGTTAGATTATCTCTTAGGAACATCAGGTCTGTTCTTACCTCCATTCCCTTTGACCAACTGCTGTAGCATTTACTGGGCTTATACTCACCTGGGTGGGGTCTCTGGTAAACTGCCAACATTAATGCCCAAAATCCTTCTGGAGAATGAAGCTCTGAACCCAGACAAAGCACCAGGAAGGAGGAAAACATTGACTTCCTGAGCCAGAATTAGGGTTCTAAAAGTAACACTGGTGTCCTGTCCATGACTAGTTTGTGAAGCTGAAGGTCTGCAGAGAGGAATATTTACATTCCTGTGTTTGCTCATTAGCACCTTTTCCTCCCTCCTGGTAATATAGCCTCTACCTAATTGATTTCCCTGTGGACACTGATGTGGACAGAATGAAATTTTTCTTGCTCCTTCTCTGTTCCTAGGATACAATGTTGTCAGTTTTGAAGTCAGCTTGTATAACTATTTCTCCTTGAAATCTCCTGTCTCCTAGAGAGTTAAACTCTCTTCACACTTATTAAAGCATCACTGAATAGTTTTACAAAGTCAGAGACTGAGGATTCTGTCTTGATTAGGTGTCTTGACCCTCAAGTTATTGACTTATAATGGATGATATCATAATGGATGCAATCGTAAGGAATTATTTCCCCTTCTTTAGAAGGGGCACAAATGTGTTCTAATTATAAAATATTGGGGGATGTGCTCTTCTTGTGTTCCTGACACTTCTAGGAAAACAAGTAGGAATTTCTTTTATATATCGAGTTAAAGCCTATCATATATTCTCCCTTTATATACATGACTGTCATAATAAGAGATACATTTACATATATTTAGGCTCCTAGCTTAAAAAACATAGGATTTTTCTGATTTTAATTTTAACGTAGGTTTTCAGTGAGATACTATTATCATGTACTCCATTTGAGGAATGAGACTTAGAGGAATTTAATGTTATTGCCAAAATACAAACTGTTTTGGGTGAGAATGATTTCTACTCTGCCTGTGTGAATTTGGATGTTTGTCAACCAGGAAAAACATTTTCACCACTGGAGATCCACTTGAAAACTTCAAAAGATACGGTATTAATACTTAACAACATATAGGGCAACAGTTGACTAAATAATTTATCAACTACAAATGTCAACAGTGTAAGGTGAGAAAAAATTTTTCTCACCAGCATTTCTCCAACTTCATTTTGCTGCACACATAAATTGTACAGAGATATATCAATCAAGTAAATATGTATTATAGGAAATAAAAAGAAGAGATATGTACTCAGGTTGATTTGCGATAGCAACATTTGGCTCAGGCTTTAGTCTTGTTCCCACTGGCATTTTTTCAGTATTAGGACAATTGGCACTTTAATTACATCCTTATCAAAGAGTCTTTTCAGAGCCCCCTTTATGTCTTTATTCCTCAGACTGTAGATGAAGGGGTTCAGCATGGGTGTGACCACCGTGTACATCACTGAGGCTGTTGCAGTTGAGTGTGAGCTGTGGGAACGTGCAGAGCTAAGATACACTCCTAAACTTGTGCAATAAAACAGTGAGACCACTGAGATGTGAGATGCACAAGTGGAAAAAGCTTTATACTTCCCCTGAGCAGATAAGAGTCGATGTATGGAAGAAACTATCTTAGAGTATGAGTAAAGGATACCAGCTAGGGGACCACCAGTTAGAAAAACAGCAACAAAATATATCACCAAATCATTGATAAAAGTGTCAGAACAGGCGAGATGGACCACCTGATTGAGTTCACAGAAAAAGTGAGGGATTTGTATGTGTGTGCAGAAGGACAACCTCAACACCATCAAGCTGTGTAATAAGGAATTCAGAGCACTCATGACCCAGGACCCCAGCACTAACAGTCCACAGAGCCTGTTGTTCATGATAGCTGTGTAGTGCAGTGGGTGACAGATGGCCACGAAGCGGTCATAGGCCATCACAGTCAGAAGGAAGTCATCCAATGCTACAAAGAGCATAAAAAAGTACAACTGTGTGATGCATCCTGCATAGGTGATAACTTTATTCTGTATCAAGATGTTCTGCAGCATCTTAGGGATGGTGGTGGTGGTGAAACAGATGTCTACAAAGGAAAGGTTGGAGAGGAAGAAGTACATGGGTGTGTGGAGATATGGGTCCGAGATGACTGCCAGAATGATGAGCTGGTTTCCCAGGACAGTTATTATGTACATGGAGAGGAAAATCCCAAATATGAGGGGTTGCATTTCTGGTTCATCTGTGAACCCCATAAGAAAAAAATCTGAGAGTCCTGTATCATTGCCTGGTTCCATGTGATGGAGCAAACTAAAAAGAAAAAAATAGAAGATAGTGACTAATTGCTCTGGAAAGAGACATCATTTCACAGTGGAAATGTAGTAGCACATTTTCTCAAACTTTTTTAGAATATATGGTGTATGAATTTAATTTATGGCATCTTATATAATCCCTAATTAACTAGGTATCCAAAATTTTAGTATCTCCTTTTGATGTTATACATTTCACATGTTTAATGTGAAATTGTTTCATGCATTTACAAAATTATAAAGTTCCTATTTCCAAAGATATTGAAATAATATCAGTGATAAATCATCAGGCAATGACAGATTTTGACAGGTGATAAGAAAAATGAATGGAGGTGTGCAATGTATGATGATGTTACACTTTTTAATACATGTGTAGGAATAACCTGGTTACATCACCTTGTTTGAAGATACACAAATAAGAGCCAGGGAAGGAGGAGAATATATAAGACGTATGTACAAGAGCTATGATTTAAAAGCCCCAAAGACTTGTCATAACAAGAAATACAGAATTTGTGAGCACTTGCACACACACTCAAACACTCACCACAGAGCTTTACTTCCTATATTGTATGACTGACTTTCTTATATACAAACATACTCATTAGGATAGAAGGTTATACAATTTATGCTTCAGATCAGAAATTCTTCCCACTAAGGAATGTGTAAATGGTACCATTATTTCCACTTTGCAAGCTTTCCAAAGCCCAATAGACTTGGAGCTCTACACTGGATGCTTTATTTTCTGCCGTCTTTAAGTGATTATTAAATGTTGTTCAAGGAAGAGAGAGAGAGACAGACAGAGAGAGACAGAGAGAGAACTGTGTTGGGAAGAGGGTGAAAAAGATCTCATAGGTCAAGGGCTTCTTTAGAGATTCTGAGCACTTAAAAATTAAAGAATCTTTGCTTTTAAGGACATTCAACTCTCATTATATTGCCTTGCTACCCATCAAATATGATATTGAGGCAAAATAAATTTATTCTAAGGACATTAGTAGTGGTACTTTTCAATGCAAACACCTTACTGGTTGAACTGTCAACATAAAAAGTACAAAAGTAAGAAACAATTCATGAAAGGAAATAGATGCAACAAAAATTCAGCATTTTTATATAAAATAGTAGAAGATTTGGTTTCCTGTGTCTGTAGATGAAAGAAGACTGTCTCATTTTTCTTATGTGATATCTTTTTTTGTTATTTTGGCCTTTAGTATTAGATCTGATTTTTTCTTTTTGACAAGTTGAATGGCACAATCTAGTCCTGGTTCATGTCTTATTCCAACATTCAATGTTGTCCCCAAATCAATTTCTATCAAATCTTACTCACATCATGACAACACCATGCTTTTACAGAGTAAGTTTCCTTATATTATTTCTACAGCACATTTTTCCATATGCACATTTATTTCAGTGTATTTTGGCTTCAACATTATACTGTATGGATTTCACTTGCATTGCTCACCTTTGTCAATTCATAAAGTTTTCTGATTATACATGCAAGAGCACTTGTATAGAATGAAATTTAGGAAACGGAAATTTTCTGAATAAAACTCATGGCAGAGTAAATGAAACCAGGTCATTTAAAGTGGTTTCATAACATATCTATTCAGTGGAACATTGAAAGCAAATCAAAATATTTGACCATGAATTGAACAATATCGACATGAATTAATAATCAGCAAAGACCTTGGCATAAGACAATATAAGACAAATGTACACAGAATTTCCCACAGAGGGTAGACATTTCAAAACATTTTGAATGAACCAGGAATCAAATCTCTATATATAAGGATATTTATAATATCTGACAAATTTTATTTCAGTTTTGTTTCCAGTTTGGTTTGTTTTATAAAAGCTGATACAAATGGTGTGCCCCCTGGAAGGAAATTAAGTGGTTCATATATCAGATGTTTATATGTTTATATCTAATTATTTTTAATTCTTCAACTGCTTGATTTATTTTATCATTTATTTGCAATGATATATGATTTTTAAGATATTTTCTTTAAACCTCATTTTGTGTGTATCTTATGTGAAAATCAAAGGCAATGAAAACTCATGGCAAAAGTAAAGATAAAATTTTTGGTGAACATTTAAAAAATGAAATGTGTAAGTCATCAGAACCTCTTAATTAAGGTTATTAAATTATAAGATGTAAACATATTTAAAATAAAGTTGTAAACATTCATATATAAAATATCCAACCAAACTCAATTGCTTAACATTTATCCAAAAATAACTTGAAATGTTGCCAATTATAAAAAATATACATTTATTTTAATAGTAACTTGCAATAACAGGAAGCAAACATGGCAATCAAACATATTACTGTTATCTCAAACTGAGAAATGGTTTTAAAAAGTAACAAGAATTTTATTTCATCCTCACCAGACTTGGGAGAAACATAGTTGATGATACTTTTGGTTGGGATTTAGGGAGCACAGGGGGCACTCTCTAACTGAACTCAGAACTTTGAGCTGTTACAACTCAGGTTTATGGACACAACCTGAAAACAGACATAAGTATCACACATACAGATATACACAACTCCTTAGTCCTTAGTCTTCAAGCAAACTTCCTTCACTTTGAGGTGGGATCTGTCCTCTCATGTAAGATGTTTAAAGCATCCCAAGATCCATCTATCTCTTTTGTGATATCCTAAAGTATATCTGAACATTCCTCTTAATACTTTGGGGACACATTCTCCACTGGTGAAGACACCAGTGTTAACAGCCTGCATATATGAATCCTTTATATCCTAGTAATTTAGCAAGAACTCATCCAGTAGAAATGGCACAGTCACACCATGAAATGTATTCATCATTAACTGATGAACCCTCTTTATACTAGGTGAATAGAGGGATTTCTGAAAGGTAATATTGAGTAAGAAATAAAGGGCAAAACACTGGTTAAAAAGATTAGTGACGCCTACATGGCACCCAGGATACTCATGTATTTCCCTTTCTATGTTGAATTTCAATGTGAGGCCATACCAGTCTGTTGTTGGGTGTGGTGTGAAATGCACAAAGAATGAGGTGAACTCTTAATATAATAAGAATATTGGAGTGTCAACAAAATAAGACAATGCAGAAAAGTCTGTCTAATGTGTGAGGATGTGTTTGTATCTTATATAGAAAAAATTGTTAACTAAGGTCTTTTGAAATAGCTTATGACAGAATATATTTGGGTTAAGTATAGTGGTTCAAACCAATTATGAAAATAAAATTGAATGAAAATACAAAATCATATTGTAAAAAAAGAGATAACCCATGATCTTAATTTAAAGACAGTGACTTGGGTCCTTAATTGAAGTTTGGATTAACAGGGACTAGTAAAGAAACAAATGTCATAATCTTTTAAAATGAAAGGGGATGCAGTATCTAAGTTGTATTTTTATATATAGATAAGGATTCAAAATACACTCATGAATGCAAATGTGATTGAGAGTAAAATTAAAGAATATATTCAAAATGATTTCTCCACATGATGCAGCATTTAGAAACAGTTGTCATCACAGAAGAACAAAAGAAGCAGGAGTAACAGATATGTGGAGAGCAGTTGGAAGTGTGTGCAAAATATGTTTTATAGTACAAATATCAAAAAAAATCATCTTTATTTTTTTGAAGGATGGATTACCAAATGAAGCATATTTCAGTGAAAATCCATGATTTTCAGTGATAAAAATCAATGGAGAGTACATAATATGACTCATTAGTTTTAGTATACAAAGTTAAAATGTTACACATTCTGCACAAATACATAAAGTACTAAGTAGCAAACTGTGAAACTTACAAAAAATTAAATTCTTTGAATGAATGCAATAAAAAGCAGTGAAAAAGCATGTAAAACTCAATATACAGAAGCCTAGAAGTCAGAGAATATTTCCAGTAGAGATATTAGTTGACAAATCTACAAATATATCCTGTCTTACAGGTAATGTAATCATGGCATAGTAAGTTCGTTAGCATGCTCTTTCGCCCTTCATAAATAAAAAAAACCTTTTAACTTAGATGAATATGAGAAATGTGTGTCTCAGGTATTTCTGGTGTAAGATCATGCCTGCAATTGTTGATTAGTCAAGTTTTGTTATTAGTAAGAAGATGCAGTCAAATATGTTCAATCTTATAAAGGAACTCCATTGATTATTGTCTCTCCACAGCTTAGACCTTATTTCTATACCCAAATATTTAAAAACATTTTTGTACTGAAATTTAATTTTTACTAGAAGGACTTAACACCTCCCATTTTCTATCCTAAATGGACTCCCACAAACACCACTGAATAGTCAACATTTATGTTTGCATTTCTGAATTCAATATTCAATTCTCTTTAGGGGTATTATGTCACTCTATTAACTAACAAACACTTATAGTGATCGGGGTTCTGGAATAGGCTGAATTATCTCTGAGTATACTTAGGTCAGTGCTCTTACCTTCATTCCTTTTGACCAACTACTGCAGTATCTACTTGGCTCACACTCACCTGGGTGGGGTCTTTGATAGGAATGTCTCAGTACTGATGTCCAAATCCTCCTGGGTTGATGATGAGAGAATGAAAAAATCTGTTCCCTGACAAGGCAACAGGAAGGAAGAAAGCATTGACCCTTGTCCAGATATAGGGCTACAAAAGTAACACCGGTGTGTTGTCCTTGACCAGGCTGTGCAAGCTGAGGGCAAGCAGAGAGCAGTATTTACACTCCTGTGTCTGCTCATTAGTAACTTTCCATCCTGGTGTTATAGCCTCTAAGAAATTAATTTCCCTGTGGACACTAATCTGGGCACAAGTTTTTTTTTCTTACTCTATCTCTGTTCCTAGGAGACAATGTTGTCAATTTTGAGTTCAGCTTTTATGATTATTTCCCCTTGAAATTTTCTGTTTTCTAGAGAGTTGAACTCTTACCAAGTTATTCAACTCTCGTTAAAGTTTTCTGCGAAGTTAGAAATTAAGGATTTGCTCTTAATTGAGTCTTTTGACCTTCAGACCATGGACTTCGGATGGGAATGCATCCCTTACAAGCATAGGTAATTACTATTTTCCTCTTCAGAGGTTTCACAATTTTTGTTCACTTACAAACTTTGGGAGGTGTACTCTTTGTGTTAAAGGTACTTTTTGGAAAACAAATAGGAATTTCTTTTATATCTCATGTGAAATTCTGTTATTTAGTCCCTCATTATAAATTAGTTGTCAGTTATTTGAGACATTTAGATATACTTAGACTCCCAGTTTAGCACAGTATAGGGATTGTTGGATATAGATTTTAAGGTAGTTTTTGCAGTGGATATTACTATCATTTACTCCACTTGAGGAATGAGGCTGAGAGGGATTTAATATTTTGGTGAAAATATAAATTCATTTAGAATGTGTATTGATTACTACTCTATTTCTGGTTGTGATTCTCAACCAGAGAAAAATTTTCACCACCGGAGATATACTTGGCAGCTTCAGAAGATCTTGTGTGAAATACCCAAAACCTGTGGAAAACACCCAACTCAACTAATTATTCAAACACAAATGTCGACATTGGAAGGTGAGAAAAACTTGTTCTCTCTACACTAGTATTTCTCCAACTTTATTTTGCTACAATGAACCAGGGGTATCTGATTCAAAATCAAATATTGTTTCAGCAGGTCTTCAGTGAGCCTAGGACCTGCATTTTGAACATTTCCAGGATATGTTTATATTGGAGGTTCTGGAATGTCGGATGCATTGATTAGCGAGGATGTGATCCTATATTAGAGACAAATATAGATAGTTCTAGGTGTTCTGTACCAAAGTTTGCTTTGTCAGTAATTTCCTAAGAGAAGTGTAGGGTCTTTTCACTCACTATAGAATCACTATAGAGATTGTGATAAATTTGTGTTTGGTTCTCCTAAATACAGTGACTTTTTGATGAACAATAATCACTTTAATTTCTCTATCTCATCCATCATTTGGGAGTATGTTTTAGTTATGACATTTCCCCTGGTTATTTCAGAATGCTTGTACCCCATATGAGGATAATTGCTACATAACCAAAAATATTACAATGCCTGAAACATAGTCTCATAATTCTATCCTATCATCTAAATTTTATCCACAGCGAAATTCTCCAAGTATACCAACAAAGTCTTAGTTGTCTTCTTGTGTGTAAAATCAGGCTCCAATCTAAATTCAAAGTTGCAGTAATTAGTCTCTCTTTAGTCTCTGGTCTTCTTATTTGTCAAGGCACTGACATTAATTTTTCAAAAATTTAGATAACTTATTTTCAAATATTTTTCCATATATTTTATATTTCAGATATATGTTTGCAAATCATTTTTGTTTAATTTTTTCATGTGGTGTTATAACGTGACCTCATTTCATATTTTTACATGTGGCACTCCAGTTTTCCGGATACCATTGTGAAAAATAATTTATTTCTCCATCATATGGTGGTTTCTCATTTTCCATAAATTACTTGACCATAAGTTTTTCATCTCTAATATAATTCTATTCCATTGATACATGTATGTTTTTTCCAGTACCATGCAGTTTATTTAAATGATTTTAAGGAATGTTGAATTTTAACATTAACTTGGTTTGAGATATACATGATGGAAAATTTACATCTGTATATAATACTGCAGTTTTACCACTATTTCCCATTTTCCTTCACTTTATAATCCCTTTTACCCAATTTCCCACCATTTTTGAACCCTCTGATTTGCCTTTTTTACCCTCATTAAAAGTCTAATGTTGTTTGGATTGGTTCTCACTTTTTTTGATGTCTATTATTGTTGAATTTTGATCATCTGTTTGCTTTCTATCTCCTTACACATCAAATGAGTGATACCATAGCATGTCTCTCTTTCTCCCTCTGGCTTAGCTTGCTAAGCATTATTCTCAAGTCTATCCAGGTTGCTGCGAATGGCAGTGACTCTCCATTTTGATGGCCACATAATATTCCATTGTTCATATTGACCACATCTTGTTTGTTGATGGACATATAGGTGGTTTCTATCTCTGGGCTGTTGTAAATAATGCTTCAATGAAATAGGGGTGTATATACCTCTGTAAATATGTGTTGTGATTTTAAGGTAAATACCCAGTACAGGGATAATGCTCATATGAAATTTCTATTCTCATTTCTTTGAGGAATCTGTATACTGCTTTCCAAAATGGATGTATCATTTTACACTCTCACCAACAGTACATAAGAGTTCTCTTTTCTCCACATCCTATCCCATACTTGTTTCCTTTTTTTCCATGATATCATTCTCACAAGTGTAAAGAGATATTTCATTGTTATTCTGATTTGATTTTTCATAATGACTAGAGAAGTGGAACATCTTTTCATGTACCTGTTGGCCATTTGTATGATGACATTGGAAAAGCATTTTTATCTCTATTGCTTTGTTATATAGGTCAAAATCTAAGTATGCATTATTCTCACATTTTTTTCCTCATGATCACTTTGGCTATTTGGGGTCTTTTGTGATCCTATACATATAAATTTTGTTGTAGTTCCTTGAAAAATGTCTGTGGAATTTTTATATATGTTGCAAACAATTTTGGTTGCTTTAGGTAAGGTCATCATATTATCAATGCTAATTCTTCTTAATCATGAATATGGAATATCTTACCATCTCTATTGTCTTGTAAGTTTTCTTTAACAATGTCTTATGAATTTTCATTGTACAGGTATTTATTCTCCCTTGTTAAGCTTATTCCAACTATTTAATTAATTTTATTTTTATTGTAATTGACATATTGTCTAAATTTCCTTCTCTTCTATGCCATTGTATATAAAAATAAAAAGATTTTTATATCTTATTTTGCAGCTTGTCACTTTATGTAATAATTTGTTAATTCTGTTTTTGTGGTTTGGAGGCCTTAGGGTTTTATTTGTAGGTCATCATATCATCTGCGGTGTTAAATTTACTACTTTTCCAATCTCGAGTCTTTTTATTTCTTCTTATTGCCTAATTGCTCTGGTTAGAACATATAATAGAATGCAGAATGCTGTGATGAGAGTGGATACCATGTTTTTGTGCCTGGTTTTAAGGGAAATGCTTTCAATTTTTCATCGTTTAGTATATCGACTGTGGATTTGTCAAATATGACACCTTTGAAGTGCTGAATTATATTCATTCTATCCCAATTTTATGTAGAGACTTTTTTATTGTAAATGTATTGAATATTATAGTATGGTATCTCTGCATCTATGTTATGATTATATGATTTTTCTTTATTTTATGTGGTTTAAGACATGAGTAGATTCAATATTTTAAACCATCTTTGTATCCCTTGAATAAATCCTCCATGACCATGATGGGTAATATTTTAATGTGTCATTGAATTCAACTGACTGATATTTTGTTGAGTATTTTTACATCTATATTTATCACAGTACCGTTCTAAAATTTTTTTGTCATGTCCTTGTCTGGTTTTGGTGTCAGCATAATGTAGGCCACCTATAAAGTACTTAGATGTTTACTTTAACTTTTTGAAGAATTTGAAAGGGTATGTATTAATTATTCTCTGTAAGCTTTGCAAAATTCACTAGTAAAGTCATCTAGTCCTAGGTGCTTAATTTGGTAGACATTTGTTTTCTTCTTATATTCATTGGTTATATTATCTATTCTAATTTTCCATTTTCCATGACCCTGTGTCATGAATGATCTTGGAATTGTACTCCCAAAGAGGGAACAGTCAGTGGGAAGACTCTAAGAAAGGTGCTTATTTTAGTTTAAGAAAGGAAAACCAGCTTGCTGAGAATGATACAAAGAGAGAATGAGGAGAATGTGTCAGATTTTGTTGAAGAATGAAATAGTTCTCTACTGTTGAAATTTTGCATTACAAGAGTCCCTCCTGTAGAAATTTATAAAATTGTTTAAAATCTATATTGACTGTTTAAGTGCATCAGTCCAGTATATTCTGTCATTGGAATTCTGATTTCAATATTATGAGAGTCACCTTGCAATATATGAGCTAAGGCTTTCCTGTATAAGAACTTGCTTTATTAACAAGAGGCATGTACTTGATGAATTTTCTCTCATAAAAATGACTCTGTATAACCAGCTCCCTAGATATTCTGTCACCAGTGTTTTCTCCCATCACTCAGACACACACTAATTTGACCATAACTCTGTACAGTGACACTTTCTGGATGTTAAAAGCATAACATAGTATATCTCAGTTATGTCAGTCTTATTTCACATGGTCTTTAGTATTATTGGATGTGATTATGGAACAAATATTTTGTATTTTGTATAATATTAATATGTGCCTGTACCTCAGTCTATGTATACATCGTTTTTATATGCCGGGCTTAACTATTCATTCAATGTTTGATTTGAAGAAGTTGGCGTATACTGGCTATGTATATGGTGAACGAGTATGATTGAATTTTTAAAAGAATATTGTTTGCATTCTGTGTAAGTGCATATGCTGATGATTCCTGATCAATATACTCATAACTTCCTATTTTTGTATTTGGTCATTTATGATTTTTCTATACCACAAATATAAAGATTAAATGACACATGTTCCACATTTTAAAACCATGACTTCTGTTTATGATTTTACTTTTCTATTTCTAAAACAAACCCCTGCATGTAGGGAATAAATGACTGTTTTCAACTTTTATCATCATGTATTCCTTTGATAAACAATCAAAAATACTTCTCTATCATTTTTTCTTTATTTTAGTTAAACTTATTTCATGCTCATTTCTTTTTTGATTCTTATGGGATTGAAATTTATGGAGCTACCACAGACATACAACATGGTGAAAGCTTAATGTGATCTAAAGGATGTATGGATGTGTATAAACATGATGAACTACACATATTGCTGTGGTGTCAAGATGAGTTTTACATTGGAGCAGTGCAAGTCATGACTGTACTTTAGTCTAAAAGAATGAAAAAATCCAAAATGATGAATTCATTTGAGAAGGAATTAATCTATGGAGATACTGTAGTTCCTTGACATAAAGGGGAATGCCCAAATGTTTCAGATCCATGTTTGGGGGTATCATTTACTGAGTTTAAGTGACAAAGGGGAAAACAATTGAATATCAGTTATCACAGAACTAAATGGTATAAATTGCATAATTTTACAGAGATACAGAAATCACATAAGTATAAATTACAGAAAACAAATAGAAGAGGAATGTTCTCATAGTTGATTTAAAGAGTACAACATTTGGCTCAGACTTTAGTCTTGTTCTCACTTGTATTTGTTCAGCATTAGGGCAATGGACACTTTAATGACATCCTTTCCAAAGAATCTTTTCAGAGTCCCCTCTACATCTTTGTTCCTGAGACAGTACATGAAGGGGTTCATCATGGGTGTGGCCACTGTGTACATCACTGAGGCTGTTGTAGTTGTGTGTAAGTTGTGGGAACCAGCAGAGATAAGATAAACTCTTAAGGTTGTCCTATATTATAAGGAGATGACTGAGAGGTGTGATGCACAGGTGAAAAGAGTTTTATACTTCTCCAGAGCAGATAAGAGTCCATGTATGGAAGAAATTATCTTAGAGTATGAGAAAAAGATACAAGCCCGGGGACCACAACTTAGAAAATCAGCAACAAAATCTATTACCAAGTCATTGAGAAAAATGTCAGAACAGATGAGATGTACCAACTGATGGAGTTCACAGAAAAGTGTGGGATGTGTATGTCTGTGCAGAAAGACAAACTCAACACCATGAAACTTTGTAACAAAGAATGTAGAGCACTCATGACCCAGGACCCCAGAACCAACAGGACAAAGCCAGGGGTTCATGATGACTGTGTAGTGCAGTGGGTGACAGATGGCCACAAAGTGATCATAGACCATCACACTCAGGATAAAGTCATCTAATCCTCCAAATAGAATAAAAAAGTGCATCTGTATGATGCATTTTGCATAGGTGGTGACTGTACTCTCTTTCCAGAAGTTCTGTAGTATCTAGGGATAGTGGTGTAAGTGATACATATGTCCACAAAGGAAAGGTTAGAGAGGAAGATATACACGGGTGTGTGGAGATGGGAGTCAGAGATGACAGCTAAGATGATGAGCAGTTTTCACAAGACAGTGATTATGTACATGGAGAGGAAAATTCCAAATACGAGGGATAGCGTTTCTGTTTCATCTGTGAACCCCATAAGAAGAAATTCTGAAATTTCTGTAATATTACCTGGTTCCATGGGTGATAGTACTGCCAAGAAAATAAAAGAAATGGTGAGTTATTGTCCTAGACACAGACATCATTCCTTAGTGTAAGCTATAATTTTTATTTTCAAGAAATAAGTAAATTAGAAAGGTTAATGTATGGATCCAGTTCATTTAGAGAATCCTATTTAATATCTAATTAGGAAACTGTCTAATCCCTGTTTCTTCCTTTGAGGTTATGCATTTTACATGTTAAATACTTTGAGCATTTGAAAAATATATGGCTCCTATTTCTAATGATTTTGAAAGAATGTAAACAAAAATTATATCACATGGAACTTTCGTTACAGAAGAAAATGAAAGGAGGCATATGGATTATTAAAGATATTGTGTGCTTTTGAATGCATGTTTAGGGAAGACCTGGATATATCATGTTGTTTGAGGAAACCCACATGCAAAAAAAATTCCTATACAAAGCCTGTATCTGGGGAAATGTGTTCCTACCAAGGGAACAGCCAGTGTGAAGGGTCTAAGAGATGTGATTATTTTAGTTTAAGAATGGAAACCAGTTGATTTAGAATGAGAAAAATAGAATGAGGAGAGCATGTGAGAATTTGTTGAATAATTAAATAGGGCTGTTTCTGCTGCTGAAATTTTGTTATAAAGTTCCTTCAAGTAGAGTTTTATAAAATTGTTACAAAGGTATCCTGAATGTTAAATAATCACTCCAACATTGTCTATTGATTAAATTCTGGCATCAGCAATGCGAAAGTCACCTGGAAGATATGAGCTATGGCTTCCCTGCCTAGGACTTGCACTATCAAAAACAAACTCTCTGTGGGTCTCAATCTCTCTCTCTCTCTCTCTCTCTCTCTCTCTCTCTCTCTCTCTCTCACACACACACACACAAACACACATGCCCACAACACACATACAACACTGCAGAATCTGGCTTAAACACTGCCTTGGGTTCCTGACTTACACAACAACAGTGATTCACATTGACAAAATTCACAAATTATTTCCTTTAAGGAAGTGCAATGTGTAATGGGAATTCCAGTTTGGAAGCTTCCAAAGGTCCCATAGACATGAGGATCCACCACACTGATCATTACTTTATTATTTTGCCTGTCTTTTAAGGAACATTAAATGGGTTTTTAAGAGTGAGCGAGAGAGAGAGGAGAGAACCAGAATGAGAGTGAAAAAGATGTAGCAGTTCTGGGACTCCCTAAGTGGTCCTGAGCACTTAAAAGTTAAATATCCCTGCTTTTGGAGACATCATGACCGATTATATTGTCTTGTTTATCAAACACGATAATGGAGCAAAATAACTTTGGCCTCAGGACACAACTAGCGTTATTTTTCAGTGCACAGCCTGGTTTGTTGAATGATTAAGAAAAACATGGGCAAAAGAAATAAATCAATAATTCACAAGAGGAAATAAAGTGAAAAATTGCACTTTTTTATGAAACGGTAGACTTTTTTTCCAGGATCTATTCCATACTTTATTTGAAAGGTTCTATATTGGAGGAGAGAAGACTGTCTCATCTTTCTTATGTGACACCTTTCTTGTTACTTTGGGCTTTAGAGTGACATCTTAATTTAGTTGTGCTTTTGACCAGTCCAGTGGGCACACCCTGGACCTGGTTTGATTTCATTCCCACATCCAGTTTCTACTCCAGATCATGATCATGCTCACCTCATGGAAAATGCAAAATTTTAGTCTATGTAAGCTTCTTCAGTTTGTTTAGAGGCTATAATGTCATACCTACATTAATTTCAGTGAATTGTGACCTCAACATTATAATATAAGGACTTCACTTGCATTGCTCACATTTTTTTGGAAAATGGTATGAGATTATAGGTGCACTTGTAGAGAAAAAATTAGGAAAATGAGACGTTCCTGAATAAAATTCATGACAGAGTAAATGAAATCATTTAGAGTAGTCTATACAACAGCATACATTCAATGGAGCATCAAAAGTAAATCAGAAAATCCAAAGATGAACTGAACAATATCAACACGGATTATGAATCAGCAAGGACCTTGACATAAGACAATACAAGAAAAATGTGCATAGAACTTTCTCGCATAGTGCAGATAATGTAAAAAAATTGAGGAATGAATAATCAATGAAATATTAATATTTATTGATGTTTAACATCTGAGAAAGCTTTCAATCTATTTGGAAAATGTTTTATAAAAGCTGATGTTAATAGTTCTCTGTAGGGAAATGAATTGGCTCTGTTTAACACACTTTTATTTTCGTTTATTTAAAATTTTCAATTATCTAAAGTAATTCTATTTCTTTAAATTGTTATATGATTTTTAAGATATTGTCTTTGAACTTCAATCTATGCATATCTATTAAAACTCATAGACTGTGATAACTCATGTCAAAGTAGATTTTTAGTGAACACATTTGAAAATAAACACCTGAAATCTTTAGGTGATTATTAACATCCTAAATAAGGTAAAAAAAAATAGAAGGAAGATGGTAGACATATTTAACAATATAAACTTGAAAGCGATTCACAAATAAAATATCCAGCCAAAATTCAATTGAGAAAAAGAATCTGCAAAAATCACTTGAAATGCTGCCAATTATAGAAAAATAGGCATATAATACATGAACTTGAAACATTAATAGGAAATGAGAATCACATAGAATTCTTTTTCAAACTGAGCATTAATTTAAAAAAACAGCGAGAATTTTCTTCCTCCAGACAGTGGAGAAATGTAGACGGTTAGGTTGATGAAGCTGGAATTTTTAATAGGGTAAAAGGACACTCCCTGAACTTAGAACAGTGAGCTCTTAAAACTTTGTGGACACAACCTGAAGACAGACATGCATATATATCAATATCTACATCTCTGTGTGTGTGTGTGTGTGTGTGTGTGTGTGTGTGTGTATTCTATAACTCTGGCTTGCAGCACACTATTGACCTTCGATCTCAAGGTTTATCAGTTCATTCATGTAGGATGTTTAGAGCATCCTGGGGTTCATCCAGCCTCTCTTGTGTGGTTGCCTGAAGTGTGTCAGAATATTGCTCTAAATACCCTGGGGACACAACTTCTTTGTTGGAAATTCAGTCTTAAGTATGTTCCCATAACTTGAAGTTTGGATATTCTAATAATACAATGAAAAAGAAAATGAAATACCATCCACTTTGTAAAAGGCACACAACACCATGAAAAGTATGCACTACTGACCGATGAACCCATGTTTGTGCTTGGTGATTAGATTATTTATTGATTATTATTGAAAATATATGGCATTTTGACAATGACTTGTTTTATGAATAGCATTATTTTCACATTTACAGATAGTGTAGTAGGTTTATGAATATTCTCCCCCCTTTTTCTCCTTTCATTACAGTTAATTCCCTTCATACCATTTCCCACTCCCTCCCTCATCAGTTCGTTACCCCTATTTTGCTTTTTGTCTCTCATCACTTAGTCCATAGTTGTTTGGAGTAGTTCTCTCTCTTTCTCTCCTCTAGCTCTCTTCCTCTCTCAACTCCCCATTTTTAGTGTTGCTTAATGATTCATTTGTTTTCTATCTACATATCATATTAGTGCTGTCATACTATGTCTATCATCCTGGTTTATCTCGGTATGCATAATTCTCTTCAACTCCTTCCTTGTTGTTGCAAAAGGCAGGATCTATCCCTTTTGATGGTTGCCTAATATTCCATTGTGTATATATGTACCATATCTTCTTTATCCACCCCTCTGTTGATGGGCATTTAGGTAGTTTCCAGCTCTTATCTATGTGTATTGGCTGTAATGAAATTGAGGGTGAATATATTTCTTCAGATAAGTGATTTTTTTTCTTTAGGGTAATTGCCCAGTAGAGGAATAACAGGATCATATAGAATTTCTATTCTCACTTCTTTGAGGAAAATCTATACTGCTTTCCAGAGTGGTTGCCCCACATTACATTCCCACCGACAGTGAATTAGAGTTCTTTTTTCTCCACATTCTCTCCAGCAGCTATTATTTCCATTTTATTTATAATAACAATTCTTAAGGGTATGAGGTGATATCTCAATTTTGTTTTGATTTGCGTTTCTCTGATGACAAGAGAAATAGAACATCTTTTCATGAACCTGCTTTCCATTTGTATATCTTCCTTGGAGAGTTGTCTGTTAAGGTCATCAACCCATTTTTTATTGGATTGCTTCTATTTTTGTTGTCCAATTTTGAGTTCTTTGTATATCTTAGATATTATCCCCTTATCTTAGCTGAGATGCAAATAACTTTTCCCATTCAGTTGGATGACATTTGTTTTTAGGCGAGATTATTTTGCTGAATAGAAGCATTTTAGCTTTATGTAATCCTACTGGTTTTTTAGAAAATGTTATTTGCCTTGCAATCAGGGTTGAAATACTGAAGGTCTCTCTTGAGTCTTTGTCTAATAATGTTTTGTGTCTATTCTCTTCTATGTGTTTGATGATTTCTGGTCTTATGTCTAGGTCTTTAACCCATTTTGGGTTAATTTTTGTGTATGGTGTTAGGTAGTGGTCTAGTTTCAACCTTATGCATGTGCCTATCCAGTTCTCCCAACACCGTTTATTGAAGAGGCTCTCCTTGCCCCATTGTAAGTTTTTGGCTCCTTTCTCAAAATTGGGTGTCCACATATATGTGGATTTACTTCTGGAATGTCAATTCTGTTCCATTGATCTGTCTTTCTATTTTTATACTAGTACCATGATTTTTTAGTTATTATTGCTTTGAAGTAGAGTTTAAAGTCAGGGAACAGGACTCCTCAATGTCATTTTTTTCTGGAGGATAGTTTTCACTATCCTGGGTGTTTGTTGTTCCAAATAAATTTCAATATTTTGTGTCCTATATCTGTGAAGGAAGTCTTTGGAATTATAATGGGAGTGGCATTGAATATGTATATTTCCTTGGGCAGTATGGCCATTGTGATTATGTTAAGTGTTTCAAACCATGAGTATGGAATGTATTTCCATTTCTTTGTGTCATCTTCTATTTATTTTAGCAATGTGCTATAGTTCCAATAGTCTATGTCCTTCACCTCTTTGGTTAGGTTTATTCTAAGGTATTTCATTTTTTGGTGCAATTGTAAATGGTATTGGTTTCTTCAGTCTATTTCTGTATTTTCATTTTTGGCATACAGAAAAATACAACAGATTAATATTAATTTTGTAACCTGCCTCTTTACTATATTTATTATTTCTAGTAGCTTTTTACTTGAGTCTTTGAGGTTCTCTGTGTATATTATCATGTAATCTGCAAAAAAATGATAGTTTCACTTATTCCCTTCCTATTCAGATGCCTTTTATATCTTTTTCTTCTCTACTTGCATTTGCAAGGATATCTAGCACTATATATAGCAATGGTGAGAGTGGACATCCTTTTCTTGACCCTGAACTAAGAGTTTTTGTGTGTTGAGTACAGTGTTTTCTGTGGGATTGTCATATACTGCCTTAATTATGTTGAAGTACATTTCTTCTACACCTCTTTTTGGAGTATTTTTTGCTTAAAAGGGTGTTGAATCTTGTCAAATGCTTTTTCTGCATCTTGAGGTGATCATGTGGTTTTTGTCCTTTTTATCGATACAGTGTATCACAATTATTGATTTGTGCATGTCGAATCATCCCTGGATCCCTGGAATTAATTCCACTTGGTCATGTTGTATGATTAATTTTACATGTTGTTGGATTTCATTTGCTAGCATTTTGTTGAGAATTTTGGTGTCAATATTCATTAAGGATATGAGTCTATAATATACTTTTTCAGTGCTGTCTTCTTCTGGTTTTGGAATCAGAGTAATATCGGTGTCATAAAAATGTTTGGAAGTTTTCCGTCTTCTATATTTTGGAACAGTTTGAGAAGGATTGGAACTAATTGCTCTTTGATTGTTTTGTAGAATTTGCTGGTTAAACTGTCTGTTACAAACCTTTTACTTTGGGGAAGATTTTCAATCACTGTTTCAATTTCCCTGTTTATGATTGATCAGTTTATGGTTTCTAGTACTTCTTGGTTTACTTATGGTATATTGTATCTTTCTACAAATGTGTTCATTTATTCTATGTTATTCTGTTTGTTGCCATATAGTTGTAAATATTATTCTTTTGTAGTCCTCTGTATTTCTGTTGTACTGTTGTGATTATTCCTTTTCAATTCTGTTTCTATTTATTTGTGTTTTCTCTCCACTCTTGTGAGTCTGGTGACTAGTCTATTTTTTTCTTCTTTTGAAAAATCAACTTTTGGATTAATTGAATTTTTTAATAGTCTTTCTGATTTGTATTTCATTGATTTCTGATCTAATCTTTATTATTTCCTCCTGTTGGATTTAGGCTTCTGTTTTTCTGCTGCTTCTGGTTCCTTTACATGTTGGCTTAGCTTTTTTGTGAATATTTTTTGTTAGCTGAGGTAGACTTGTATCACTATAAATTTCCCTCTTCTTACTGGTTTTGTTGCATCCCATAGATTATGTAACATTGTGTCCTCATTTTAATTTGATTCCAAATATTTTTAATTTCTTCCTTAATTTTATCTTTTACCCATTGCTTGCTCAAAAATATGATTATCCACTTTTTTGCAATTTTTCTTTTTCCTTTTGTTTGATCTATAATTTGATGACATTGTCATATGTGAAGATGCTAGATATGATTTAGATCTTTGAAAATTTACTCAGACTTGTCTTGTTTCCAACATATGGTCTAATCTTGAGAATGTTTCATGCGCACTTAAGAAGAATGTGTAGTCTACAGCTTTTGGGTAAAGTACTCTCTATGTATGTATTAGGCCCAGTTCTATTTTGTCATTTAAAGATATTATTTCTTCATTGATTCTTTGTCTGGATGATCTGTCTTTTACTGAAAGAGGAGTATTGAAGTTCCCTAATTTTATCCAGTTGCTGTCAATATCCCGATTTAGATCTGCTAATTTTTGCTTGATATCTTTGGTGCACCTTTTTTTGGTGCATAAATGCTAATTAAGTGCTAAGTCTTTTTATTGTAAAGAAAGGATTATCATTTATCATTATATACCTTTATAATGGCAGTCTTTATATCATTATATAATCATCTAATTATATGCCTTTATCATTGTATAATGTCCATCTTTATCTTTTTAAATTTTCTTTATCTGATATGACAGCCCTTCCTGCTCTTTTGGATTCAGCATTAGCTTTGAATACCACTTTACATACATCCACTTTAAGCCTTTGCTTGTCTCTGGACTTAAGGTGTGTTTCTTGCAAACAACACATACTTGGTTTATGCTTCTTAACCCATTTAGCAACTCTTTGCATTTTGATGATGTGTTCAATCCATTTACATTTACAGTATTTATTGCCATTTGAGAACTTGTTACTACATTTTGATTTTTGGTTTCTGCTCAGGTTGCTATCTTTGTTATATTTTTGTGAATTTTTTCCTCTTTGGTTTAACTAGCAGAGATTTTTTTAACATTTCCTATAGAGGAGGTCTCGTGGTGGTGAACATTTAGCATTTGTTTGGTGGGAAAAGCCTTAATATCTCCCATAAATTTGAGGGAGTTTTGCAGGATATAGCATTCTTGACTGACTTTATTTTTATCCTGAAGTATTTTGAAAAAAACATTCCATTCTTTTCTAGCCTGTAGTTTCCATTGAGGTTTGAGGTCATTCTGAAATTGTGAATCAGCATGTCACTAGTGAGCCAGGACCTGCATTTCTACCCCTACTGCCCTGCCCTCACCACCTCTGAACTTTTGATGCTAAAGGTGTGAGTGTGTGGGTTACTTTGTGATCAGCAAGGATGTGTTCCTTATGTAGAATTTGACATTGGTCATCTACATTTTCTGTACCCAATATTTGCCTTATTTGTAATTTTCAATGAGAAGAGTAGGGATTTTCACTAACAATACAGGTTTTGATTAATTTATGTTTGATTTTTCTAAATATAATAACTGTGTTCAACAATGATCACTTTATTTAATGTATCCACCTCTTATATCATATGAAAGTATGTTTTAAGCAATGATTTTGAAAGAATACAAGCAAAAATTATATGGCATGTCATATTTTGAGAGGTGATCAAAGACAATGAAAGAGGCATGTGGAATGTGTTAAGATAACTTTTCATGCATATTTAGTGGAGACCTGGTTACATCAGCTTTTTTGAGGAAAAACCACTATTAAGAGACTGTGTCATGAATGATCTCGTGATTGTGCTCCAGAAGAGGAAATAGTCAGTGTGATGACTCGAAAAATATACTTGTTTTAGTTTAAAAAAGGAAATCAGTTTGCTGAGAATGATACATAGAGAGAATGGGGAGAATGAGTCAGAATTTTTTTAAAAATGAAATGGTTCTCTTTCTATTGTTGAATTTTGTGTTACAAAATACTCCCTCATCTAGAAATTTATAAGATTTTAAAAAATCTATTCTGTATGTTTAATTCCAGTGTCTTCTGTCATTTGAATTCTGACTACAGTACTATGGGAGTCACCTTGGAATAAATGAGCTAAACTTTTCCGGCCCCAACAACTTGCCCTGTCAACAAGAGATATTTGCCTGATGAATTTTCTTTCAAAGTAATGACCCCTGTATAACCAGCTCCCTAGAAATTCTGTAACCAGTGTTATCTCGCATCACCCAGACAACCACTATTTTGACCATAATACTGTATAGCGACACTTTCTGTATATTAAAAGCATCCCATAGTATATCTCAGTTAATGTTTCTTTATTCACATGGTCTTCAGTATTATTGGATGTAAATGTAGAGCAAATATTTTTGTGTAGCTGTACAGTATTCATGATGTGACTGTATGTATTCATCATTTTTATATATGAAACTAAACTTTCATTTAATTTTTGATATGAAGAAGTTGGCATTTACTGGTTATGTCTATGATAAATGAATATGATTGCATTTTTTTTACAAGAACACTGTATATATTCTATGTTAAGTACATATGTTGCCATTTTCTTGATTAATATGCCCACAAATTTCCTACTTTTGCATTTGGATATTTATGATATTTCATTATCTGAAATATAAAGATTAAATAATGAAAATTCCTCATTTGAAAAATATAATTTCTGTTTTGTGCTTTTGCTTTGCATGTTCAAAAAGAAATCCTTGCTTATAGGAATTAATGGCCGCTCTCAACTATTCTTGTCATGTAGCCCTTTTAAAAACATTTCAAGAAATGGTTCTCTATATTTTAAAATCATTTTCGTTTAGCTAAACTTATTTCATGCTTTTTTTCTTTTTTTGATTCCTATAGGATTAAAAATTTATGGAGATGAAATTGGCCTAAAACATAGTATAAGATTAATGTCAGTGAAGCAATGCTGGACGCCCAGGAACATGATGATGAACTACATACATGGCCATGGTGTTAAGATTAGTTATTACATTGTAGACGTGCAAGTCATGACTGCACTTTAGTCAAGAAGAAAGAAAAAAATGCAAACTAATGACTTCATTTGAGAAGTTAATCTATGGAGATCCATGTAATCCCTTGACATAAATAGGAATGTTCCAACATTTCAGATCCTAGTTGGGGGGTAACATTGACTTAGTTGAAATTGCAAGTAGGGAAACTCTTCAGTAACAGATAATACAGAACTTAATACTATGAATTATATAATTGTGTAGATATATAGAAATGAAATAAATATAATAAATAGAAAATAAATAGGGGAGATACAGGCACATCCTTAATACTATACAGCAAGAATATTTGATCTATAACTACAACAATATTGAGGACCACATTAATTCAGAATGCTTCTCCCCCAAATGAGGATAATCTGCTACATAACCAAAATTGCTACAATGCCTGAAATACAGTCTCATATTCTATCCTATCATATTAATTTTATCCGTAGCAAGAATCACCAAGTATAACAGCAAGTCTTAGTTGTCTTTTTGTGTGTAAAATCAGGCTCCAATCTAAATTCACAGTTACAGTAGGTTGTGTCTCTTTAGTATCTGATGTTATTATTTGTCATCGCTGACATGAATTTTTAAAAAAATTGGGATAACTTATTTTCAGAGTATTTTCCCATATATTTTATGTTTCAGATTTATGTCTGTGTTTAATTTTTATGTAATCTGTTCATGTGGTGTTATAGAGTGACCTCATTTCATTTTTTGCATGTGGCTCTCCAGTTTTCCCTAAACTATTGTGAAAAATAATTTCTTTTTCTGTCATATGTGCTTTTCTCATTTTACATAATTTACACAAACATAGGTGTACGTTTTTATCACAAATTCAATTCTATTCCATTGATAAATGTATGTATTTTCCAGTACCATGCAGTTTATTTATTACTTGATTTTATTCATGGAATGTTGTTTTTTAACATTAACTTGGTTTGAGATATACATGACAGGAAATTTACATCTGTATATAGTACTGCAAGTTTATCTTTTCCTTCAGTTTAAAATCCCCTTTACCCGAATCCCCCAACTTTTCTTGCAACCTCTGATTTGCCTCTTTTTACCCCCACTAAAAGTCTATTGTTGTTTGTATTGGTTCTCACTTTTTTTGAAGTCTATTATTGTTAAATTTTCATCATCTGTTTGCTTTCTATCTCTATACACATTATATGAATGATATCATAGGATGTCTGTCTTGCCTTTTCTGGTTTAGCTTGATAAGTATAATTCTCTCCAAGTCTATCCAGGTTGCTGCAAATGTCAGTATCTCTCCCTTTGATGGCCGCATAGTATTCCATTGTGTATATAGACTACATCTTCTTAGTCGATGGACCTTTAAGTCGTTTGTAGCTCTGGGCTGCTGTAAATAATGCTGCAATTAAATGGGGATGTAGATACCTATGTAAATATTTGTTGTGATTTTAAGGTAAATACCCAGTACAGGGATAATGCTCATATGAAATGTCCATTCTTAATTCTTTGAGGATTCTGCATACTGCATTCTACATCCAAAATGGATGCATCAATTTACACTCACCAACAATGAATAAGAGTTCTCTTTTCTTCACTTCCTCTCCCACACTTGTTTTCTTTATTTTGATGTGAAGAGATATCTCAATATTGCTTTGATTTGAATTTTCCTAATGACTAGAGAAGTGGAACATCTTTTCATGTACCTGTTGGCTATTTGTATGTTGACACTGGAAAAATATTTTGATCAATATTGCTTTGTCGTATAGGTCAGAATATCATCATACCACATCGTCACATTTTTTTCTTTTTTCCTCATGATCACTTTGGATATATGGGATGTTTTGTGATTCTATACATATTAATTTTTGCTGTAGTTCCTTGAAAATGTCAGTTTAATTTGATATGTGTTGCAAAATATTTATTGCATACTTTAGGCAATGTCATAATATTATTAATGCTAATTCTTCATAAACATGAACATGGAATATCGTTCCATCTCTTTATCTCCTTGTATGTTTTCTTTAAAAATGTCTTATGAATTTTCATTGTACAGGTATTAATTCTCCCTAGTTAAGTTTATTACAAGTATTTAATTTTGTTTTTATTGTAATTAGCTTATGTAAATTTCCTTCTAGTATATGCCATTATATATAAAAATAAAAAGATTTTTGTACCCTATTTTGCAGCTTGTCACTTAATGCACTGATTTGTAATTCTATTTTTATGGTGTGGAGGCCTTATGATTTTATATGTAGATTATCATGTATCTGTAGTGTTAACTTTACTTCTTTTCCAATTTAGAGTCTTTTTATTTGCCTAATTGCTCTGGGTAGAACATACAATAGAATGTAGAATGCTGTGGTGAGGGTGGATACCCTGATTTTGTTCCTGGTCTTAAGGGAAGTGCTTTCAATTTTTCATCATTAAGTATATTGACTGTGGATTCATCATATATGACACTTTTTAATGCTGAATTATATTCATTCTATCCCAATTTTATGTAGAGGTCTTTTTATTGTAAATGGTACTGAATATTATAATATGGTATCTCTGCATCTACCATATGATTATATGATTTTTAAACTGTATTTATGTGGTATAAGACATGAGTAGATTCGATATTTTAAACTATCTTTGTATCCCTTGAATAAATCCTCATGATCACGGTGGGTAATATTTTAATGTATCATTGAATTCAGGTGACTGATATTTTGCTGATATTTTGGCATCTATATTCATCAGAGTATTGCGCTAAAATTTTTGGTGATGTCCTTCTCTGGTTCTGGTATCAGCATCATGTAGGCTACCTAGAAAGTACTTAGATGTGTTACTTTAACTTTCAGAAGAGTTTGAAAAGGTACATATTAATTCTTCTCTGATGTTATGCAAAATTCATTAGTCAAGTCATCTGGTCAGGGTGTTTAATTTTTGGTAGGCATTTGTTTACTTCTTATATTCATTGATTATATTGTCTACGCTAACTATCCATTTCCATGACCCTGTCTCATGAATGAACTGGGGATTTTGCTCCTGAGGAGGGAACAGTCAGTGTGAAGACTTTAAGAAGATGCTGGTTTTAGTTTAAGAACAGGAAATGAGCTTGCTGAGAATGATACAGAGAATGAGAAGAACATGTCAGAATTTGTTGAAGAATGAAATGGTTTTCTTTCTACTGCTAGAACTTTTGTGTTACAAAAGATGCCCTCCTGCAGAAATTTATAAAATTGTTAAAAATCTATCCTGAATATTTAAGTGGATCAGTCCAGTATCTTTTATCTTTTGAATTGTGACCTCAGTACTATACATCTTGTGGGGAAGAAATGGCTGTTTGCAACTTTTCTCTTCATGTAGTCCTTTAATAAACATTTCAAGAAATATTTATCTATTATTTTATGCTTTGTTTTAGCTAAATTTATTTCATGCTTTTTTCTTTTTTAATTCTTATGGAATTAAAAAATTATAGAGATAAAACTGACATAAAACATGTTGTAAGCTTAATGTGATCTAAAATATGTAAGGATACGCAGAAACATGATGAACTACATACATTGCTGTGTTGTCAAGATGAGTTTTTGCATTGGAGCAGTGCAAGTCATGATTGTACTTTAGTCAAAAGAATGAAAAAATAAAACTAATGACTTAATTTGAGAAGGCATTAATCTGTAGAGAACCATGTAATTCCTTGACATAAATTGGAATGTTCAAATATTTCAGATCCATGTTAGGGGATAACAATGACTGAGTTGAAATGGCAAAGGAAGTAGCTATTGAATATCAGTTTTAACAGAACCTAATGGTATGAGAATTACAGAATTATACAGAGATAAAGAAATCAAATGAGTATAAATTATAGGAAACAAATAGAAGGGGTATGTTCTCATAGTTGATTTCAAGATTGCAACATTTGGCTCAGCCTCTAGTCTCATTCTCACTGGCATTTATTCAGCATTAGGGCAATTGGTACTTTATTGACATCCTACCAAGAGTCTTTTCAGAGCCCCCTTTATGTCTTTGCTCCTGAGACTGTAAATGAAGGTGTTTAGCATGGATGTGACCACTGTGTACATCACTGAGGCTGTTGCAGTTGAATGTGAGCTGTGGGAACCTGCAGAGCTAAGGTAAACTCCTACGCTTGTACAATAAAACAAAGAGACTACTGAGAAATGAGGTGCACAGGTGGAAATTGCTTTGTATTTCCCCTGAGCAGATGAGATTCCAAGTATGGAAGAAACTATCTTAGAGTAGGAGAAAAGGATACCAGCCAGGGGACCACCACCTAGAAAAACAGCAAAAAATACATCACCAAGTCATTGAGAAAAGTGTCAGAACACGTGAGATGGACCACCTGATTGAGTTAACAGAAAAAGTGTGGAATTTGTAGGTCTGTGCAGAAGGACAACCTCAACACCATCAAGTTTTGTAGCAAGGAATGCAGAGCACTCATTACCCATGTCCCTAGAACAAACAATCCACAGACCATGCCGTTCATGATGACTGTGTAGTGCAGTGGATGACAGATGGTCACGAAGCGGTCATAGACCATCACAGTAAGGCGAAAGTCATCTAATCCTCCAAAGAGAATAAAAAAGTACATCTGTGTGATGCAGCCTATATAGGTTATGACTTTGCTCTTTTCCCAGATGTTCTGCAGCATTTTGGGGATGGTGGTGGTGGTGGTGAAACAGATATCTACAAAGGACAGGTTGGAGAGGAAGAAGTACATGGGTGTGTGGAGATGGGAGTCAGAGATGATGGCTATGATGATTAGCAAGTTTCCCAAGACAGTGATTATGTACATGGAGAGGAAAATATCAAATATGAGGGGTTGAATTTTTGTTTCATCTGTGAACCCCATAAGAAGAAATTCTGAAGTTCCTTTATCATTGCCTGGTTCCATTTGGTGGAGATACTGTCTAGAAAAGTAGAAAATAAATGGTGATTTATTGTCCTAAACACAGATATCATTCCCTGGTGGAGATGCTGTATTTTTTATTTCCAGGAAATAAATAAATTAGAAAGGTTAATGTATGATTCATTTCATTCATAGAAACCGGTTTGATATCTAATTTGGAAACTGTCTGATCTCTGTTTCTTCTTTTTATGTTATCCATTTCACATGTTAAGTACTTTCAGCATTTGAAAAATATATGGCTCCTATTGATATTGCCTAAGACTTCTGCTATCAAAAAAACTCACTCTGTGTCTCAATCTCTCTGCCTCTTTCTCTCCTCTCTCTCTCACAGACACTGGCTTCCTTGGCTGTCTTGGGTCCCTAAGTTACACAACAACAGTTATTAACCTAAACATTGGCGCAATTCACACTCATCAAATCACCAATTCTTTCCTTTAAAGAAGTGCAGTTGGTACTGGGAATCCCAGTTAGTAAACATCCCAAGGTCCCATAGACTCGGGGATCCACACTGATGGTTACTTTATTTTTTGCCTGTCTTTAAACGAACATTAAAAGTTTTCAATATATAGAGAGAGATATAGAGCAAGGGAGAGACAGAAAGAGAGAGGGATAGTAAGAGGGACAATGAGAGGAGAGAACCAGAATGGGAAGAGAAGGGTTAGGATGTGGCTGAAAACAATGTAGTATTTCTGGGGCTCCCTAAGTGACTCCAAGCAAGCAAACTTTAAGTAAATTTAAAGTATCTCTGCTTTTGGCAACATTCTGACTGATTATATTGTCTTTCTGTTTATCAAACATGATAATGGAGCAAAATAACTTTGGTCTCAGGACACAACTAGTGTTAAGTTGGTCAAATGATTAAGAAAAAAATGGGCAAAAGAAATAAACCAACAATTCACAAGAGGAAATAAAGTGAAAAAAATGTACATTTTTATGAAGCAGTATATTTTTCTTCCTGTGCATATTCCATATATTTTTCTAACATTCTATATTGCTTGAGGAAGAGTCTGTCTCATATTTCTTATGTGACACATTTTTGTTATTTTGAGCTTTAGAGTGGCAACTTATTTTTGTTGTACTTTTGACTTGTCCAGTGGGCACACTCTAGCCCTGCTTTGATTTCATTACCACATTCAGTGTCCACCCCAGATCTTGTTTTGTAATATAATGCTCACTTCATGAAAATACAAAACCTTTACATTGAGTAAGTTTCTTCAGTTATTTTAGAAGACATAATATAAATACCTACATTCATTAGTGTATTGTGACTACAACATTATAATGTAAGGACGTCACCTGAACTGCTCAACTTTTTCAACAAATGTATGAGATTATGAGTGCATTTGTAAAGAAAAAAATTTAGGAAAATGAAAAGTTCCTGAATAAAAATCATGACTGAGTAAATGAAATCATTTAGAGTAGTCTATACACCAGTATACATTCGATGGAGTATCAAAAACAAAAATTTCAAAGATGAATTGAACAATATCAACATGGTTTATGAGTCAACAAGGACCTTAACATAAGACAATAATAGACAAATATACTTTGTCACATAGAGCAGATATTATAAAACATTTATGGGAATGAATAGGGAATTAAATCTGAATGCTTTTGGATGTTTAATATCTGAGAAAGTTTTCTTTCAATTTAGTGGGAAAACGTTTCATAAAAAGTTGAGAGAAATAATTCTCTGGAAGGATATGAAGAGACTCTATTTCACACATTTATACTTGTTTATATTTAATTAAATTTTTTAATTATCTAAAATTATTTCATTTCCTTAAATTGCTATATGATATTTAAGCTATTGTCTTTGCCCCTCAATCTATGCATGTCTATTAAAACTCATAGGCCATGAAAACTCATAGCAAAGTGTAGATTTTTTGGTGAATATGTAAAAATAAATAACTGAAATACTAGGAGATCATCAAATCCTAATTAAGATAAGACAATTAGAAGTAAGATGGTAGATATGTTTAATAATATAAAATTCAAAATGATTCACAAATAAAATATCCAAGCAAAATTCAATTGAGAAACAAGCATCTATAAAAATAATTCAAAATGTTGCCAGTTATAGAATTGCAGGCATATAATACACGAACTGTAACATTAATAGTAAATGAGCGTGAGAATCACATAGAAATTCTTTTTCAAACTGAGCATTAATTTTAAAAAACAAAACAAAAATTTTCACCCACCCTCACCAGACTGGGGAGAAATGTAGACGGTATGGTTGATGGGGTTGGAATTTTAAAGAGGACAAAAGGGCACTCTGAACTCAGAACTGTGAACTGTTAAAACTTTGTGGACACGAGTGTCTGAATATAGCTCAAAATGTCCTGGGGACACAACTCCTTTGGTGGAAATTCAGTCTTAAATATGTTCCCATAACTTGAAGTTTTGATATTCTAATAATTTATTGAAAAAGAAAATGAAATACCATCCACATTGTAAAATGACACACCACACCATGAAATGTTTCCAGCACTAACTAATGAACCCATGTTTTTGCTTGGTGATGAGTGATGTCTGTAAGGTATTTTTGAATAAACAGGGAAGTAAAAATATTGAATAATCTGATTAGTACCCAAATTATATGGGAATGTGGATGTTCATATATTTCCTTTTAAACATTGAATTTAAAGTTTGAGAACACTGACAGTCTGGTGGTTCATGTAATATGAAGTTCATACAGTGATCTGCATTTCAGTATCTTAAGAAAATAGCAATGTCAACATAAGACAACAAAAAACGGAGAAAACCTTGTGTAAAGTGTGAGGATGTTTGTATGAATCACATAGGAAGAAAACATTCAACTAAGACACTTTGAAATGACTTTTGACTAATTGACTGTAATCCAAAACAGGCCAAGTAAAAGAAAAGATATTCTATAACCATAATTTAATGACAGTGGTATTTTGTTATTAATTTGAGATATCACTAGTAAAGACTTGGAAATAGAAAATTAAATCAGAAAACATTTTAAAATGAGAGATGGAAGCAGTATCTATGTTCTAATAATAAAAATTTAAAAAAATTTAAAAAGGAAAGGTGTAGTCAGGAATGAAGGCAGAAGGCAGACAGTAAGAAAGTGTGATATGGAAAAAATATTTTATTTTATTCAGTTTTTCATCTTGGTTGTTTCCCTGGCCCTGTGTCTGAACCATGAACCTTGGGATATATATTGATTCACCTAGTCAACTAAATTGCTAGGTCAACAGGGCATATCCTAAATTGTGTTTTTATTACATGTAATATGGGTTAAAATGTGCATAGATGAAAAGTTAACTGCCTGTCTAACTTAATGAACAATGCACTCAAAATTATGTCTTCAGATAATGCAGTGCTTTGCATCACAAAGGAACAAAAGGACCAGGAGTAACAGAGATGTTGACATAAATAGGTGTAATGTATGATTTTTAAGTACCAAGTGTCAGACAAAATTATTTTAAGTGAGAGCTTATGTTGTTCATTTATAAAAAATAAAAACAGTCAGTGGAAAGTAGTATGCAATATGATGTGCATTTTAGTACACACTGTTTTTAAATTACACTTTATGAACAAATACTAACAAAAAAATTTTTCAGTTCTTTGTTGAATAAATTCAATAAAAACAGAAGCAGCATGAGAAATTCAATATATGGAAAAAACAAACTCATAAAGAATATTTTCAATAGAGCCAATAATTGGCTTACTAATCCATGCATATGTAATCAAGGCAAAGTAAGTTCATTAACATGCTCTTTTTCCATTCCTAAATAGAATACCATTTACCTTGAATATTGAGAGACAATATGTACAATAGATATCACAGGTATTTCTGGTGCAAAATAATGTAGCCAATCATGGTTGGTTTATTATTTGTCCTCAGAATATACAATTAAAGATTCTCAATACTAAAAAGAACTCCATTGGTTACTGCCTCTCCCTACACAACTAACAAAATTCATTTTTCTCTACCCAATTACTTGCAAACTTCTTGTAACAAGTCAATTTTTACTAGAAGGATTTACACCTCCCAATCTCTATCCTAACTGGGCTCCAATGACTGCCACTGAATTGTCAGAAATGACACTTGCATTTCCAAGTTGGATATTTACTTCTCTTCTGGTATATTAAGTTATTTTATTGACTAGCAAAGACATCTTCAGTGATCTGGGCTCTGCAGAAGGCTAGATTATCTCTCAATAACCTCAAGTCCGTTCTTACCTCCATTCCCTTTGACCAAATCCTGTATCATTTACTGGCCTTACACTCATTTGGGTGAGGTCTCTTTGAGAAAGTTCTCAACATCAATGTCCAAAATCCTTCTGGGGAGTCGATGATGAGAAATGAAGTTCCGAACCCAAAGTATAGGAGCCAGAAGTAGGGCTCCAAATGTATCATTGGTGTCCTACCCATGATCAGGCTGTGCTTCTGAGGATAGGCAGAGAGGAATAATTACTCTCCTTTTCTGATCATTAGCAGCTTTTCCTCACTCCTGGTAGTATAGCCTCTAACTGATTTCCCTGTGGACACTGGTCTGGACAAAAATGTATTTTTCCGCTCTGTCTCTCTTCTTAGGAGATAATGTTCTCAATTATGAGTTGAGCTTATTCATTTATTTATTTATTATAGAAGCGATATTGCATTTTGATAATGATTTGTTTTGACATATGCATAATAGCATTTTTACATTTACAAACAGCATAGTAGATTTACTAATATTTCCCCTCTTTCTCCTTTGATTATAGTTTATTCCCTTCATCCCACTTTCCCCACACCTCCCTCATCATTTGTTACCCTCTGATTGCTTTTTGTGTCTCTTCACTGAGTCCACAGATGTTTGGAGTGGTGTGTTCTGTCTGTCTATCTTTCTCTCCCTCTCTGTCCTCCCCATTTTTAGTATTGCTTAATAATGATTTTCATTTGTTTTCTCTTTACACTTCATATGAGTGCTATCATATGATGTCTGTTCTCCTGGTTTATATCGCCAAGCATAATTCTCTCCAAGTCCATCCATGGTGTTGCAAATGTAAGGATCTATTCCTCTATATGGTTGCATAGTATTCCATTGTGTATATATGTACCACTTCTTCTTTATCCACTCCTCTGTTGATAGGCATTTTGATAGTTTTCAGCTCTTAGCTATGTGAATTGTGCTACAATAAAATTGGGGGTGCATACATCTCTTCAGATAAGTGTTTTTTTTTTTCTTCAGGGTAAATGCCCACTAGGGTAGTAGCAGGATCATATGGAAATTCTATTCTCACTTATTTGAGGACACTCCATACTGCTTTCCAAAATGGTTGCAACACTTTGCATTCCCACTGACAGTGAATTGGAAATTCATTTTCTCCACATCCTCTGCAGCTGTTATTTCCATTTTTTGCATAGCAGCCATTCTTACTGGCATGAGGTGATATGTAATTTTTGTTCTGATTTGCATTTTTCTGATGACAAGAGACCTAGAGCATCTTTTCATGAATCTGTTGTCCATTTGTGTGTCTTCCTTGGAGAAGTGTCTATTAAGGTCATCAGCCAATTTTTTGATTGGATGATTGTACTTTTGTTGTCCAATTTTATGAGTTTTTTGTATATCTTAGATATTGACCCCTTATCCAAGGTGAGATGCAAATAACTTTTCTCATTTAGTTGGATGTCTTTTTGTTTATAGGCCAGTTTCTTTTGCTGAAAAGAAACATTTCAGTTTTATGCAATACCTCTTGTTTATTTTGGATTTTATTTGCCTTGTAATTGGGGTTGAATTGCCAAAGATACCTCTTTAAGTCTATATCGAATAATGTTTTTCCTCTATTCTCTTCTACGTATTTGATGGTTTCTGGACTTACGTCTAGTTCTTTAACCCATTTTGGGTTAATTTTTGTATGGTGTTTGGCAGTAGTCCAGTTTCAACATTTTTCACGTGACTGTCCTTTTCCCTCAACCCCATTTATAAAAGAGGTTGTCATTGCCCTATTGTAAATTTTTGACTCCTTAGTCAAAATTAGGTGTCCATATATACGTATATTTATTTCTGGACTTTCAATTCTGTTTCTTTGATCTGTCTTTCTATTTTTATACCAGTACCATGCTGTTTTAATTCTTATTTCTTTGTAGTAGAGGTTGAAGTCAGGGAGCATGACACCTCCGTTGTTTTTTTTTTATATATATATCTTAAGGTTTGTTTTCACTATCCTGCATTGTTTGTTGTTCCAAATAAATTTCATTATTTTGTGTCCTATGTCTGTGAAGAAAGTCTTTAGTATAATAATGGAGATAAAATTGGATCTAGATATTGCTTTGGGCAGTATGGCCATTTTTATTATGTTGATTTTTCTGATCCATGAGTATGGAATATCTTTCCATTTCATGGTGTCATCTTCTACTTCTTCTAGCAACGTCCTATAGTTCTCATAGTATAAGTCCGTCACCTCTTTGGTTAGATTTATTCCACTATATTTCTTTTTATCGGTGCAATTGTACATGAGACTGCCTTCTTTAGTTCTCTTTCTGTATTTTCATTTTGGCATACAAGAAAAAATACAGATTTTTTTAATGTTAATTTTGTAGCCTGCCACTTTAGTATATTTGCTTATTATTTCTAGCAGTCTGTTACTTTAGTCTTTGGGGCTCTCTGTGTATATTCTCATGTCATCTGTGAAAAGTGACAGTTTCACTTCTTCCTTTTATTCAGCTACATTTTATATCTTTTTCTTGTCTAACTGCATAGGCCAGGATCACTAACTTTATATTAAATAGCAGTGGTGGGAGTGGACATCCTTTTCTTGACCCTGATCTGAGAGTTTTTCTCTGTTGAATACAATGTTGGCTGTGGGATTGTCATATATATCCTTAATTATGTCAAAGTACTTTCCTTTTATACCTGTTTTTGGAGTGTTTTTTTTAACATAAATGGGTGTTGAATCTTGTCAAATGCTTTTTCTGCAGCTATTGTTATGATCATGTGGGTTTTGTCATTTTTTATTAGTACAGCACTTCACATTTATTGATTTACATATGTTGAACAATCTCTGTATTCCTGGAATTAATCCAACTTGATCATGGTGTATGATTCATTTTATATGTTGCTGAATTCAGTTTGCTAGCATTTTGTTGAGAATTTTTGCATCAATATTCATTAAGGATATCAGTATATAATTTTCTTTCTCAGTTCAGTCTTTCTCTGGTTTTGGAATCAGAATAATATTGGTGTCATAAAAAGTGTTTGGAAGTTTTCTATCTTCTATTTTTTGGAACAATTTAAGAAAGATTGGAACTAATTATTTTTTGGTCGCTTTGTAGAATTCGCTTGTGAAAACGTTTGGTGCAGGACTTGTTTTGGGGAAGATAAGAGTGCCTTTGTATGTTATCTGATATTTTTCCCCTTGCTACATTTAGAAATCTTTCTTTCTCTTGGATTTTTGATGGATCCACAATTATATGTCTTGGTGGTATTTTTTTTCGATTTGTATAGTCGGGTGTACTATTTTCTTCTTTGACCTGTATGTTCACTGCTTGTTCTAGGTTTGGGGAGTTCTCAGTTATTATTTCCTGGAATATGCTCTGTGTTTCTCTTTTCCTTCTGGGATACCCAGTATTCTAATGTTGTCTTTTCTGATGATGTCAGCTAGTTCTCTGAGTGTTTCTTCATTTTTTTTCATTTAATTTCTCTTCTTTCTTCTAACTGGATACTTTCTGTATTACCATCTTCTATATCACTAATCATCTCATCCATTTGAGTTATTCTATGTACGTAACTTTATCTATTGTTCTTCCTATGATGAATTATCATCTTTAAATCCTGTGTTCCTCTTTATTCTGTAGTGCTTCAACCTCAGTCTTTTGATGCCTAATTATTTGTTTAGGTTCTTTTTTGTTTATCTGAATTTTCTTTTAATATTCTGAATATCTTTATGATCGCAGACTTGATTTCATCATCTGTTAGAAAAAGTTGTTCTTCTGTGTCTTCTAAGTTAATTTCTGGTGATTAGTCATTGTGTTGTGATGTCATTTCCTGAGGTTTCAGGGTGTGTTGTGTTTTTCTTCCCCCATGATATGGGATATCCTTGATCTACTGATAGTTTTTTTTAAAAAAAATTCTGCCAGGAGGGCTCTATTTTTGTTTTATTTTGTATTTTTGACACAGGTTTCCATAGTGTGTTTTGCTGTGTCAGGAGGTGATGATGGTTGTTGGGGGGTGTGGGCATGGTGTGGGGGTGTAGTAGTCATCTGGGAGTGTGTAGTTTTGCAGTTTGATTGGGAGGGCAAGATACGCCTGTTTTGCCAGTAGAACTCTGTTGGCCAAGGTTGTGTTACTTTTGCTTGCTGTGCACACTTAGGTCCATTGTATTCATCAAACTATCAGGATCAAGTCCTTTCCATGGGCTGCTCTTCTAGGGTCTTAGGCACTGATTTTCAATTCCTAGGGGTCCAGTGCCCCAGGTGTGTAGTGAATGGTGTGCAGCAAATTTATGCTCCTGTTCTTTCTGTTCATATTTTCTCCCTCTGATCCTTTTCATCACAGCAATTAGAGAAACCCTCCCATGCTTTGTTTGAATCATGCTAGTGGTTCCCTTCTCTGTCTGAATTTGAGTCGCTAGAGGTTTGGAAGACTGCCTGTGCTCTTTCTGCAGGAGAAGAGGGAGGCAGCAATGGAATCGCTGCTGCTTCAAACCCTGATCGAGTTGAGCTTTTATAAATCCTTCTCTTTGAAATCACCTGTTTCCTAGAGAATTAAACTCTCACTAACTTATTCAATCCACATTAAAGTTTTCTACGAAGTCAGAGACTGAGTATCCTGTCTTGATTAAGTCTCTTGACCCTCAAATTATTGATTTCTGATGGGGGATACAACCCCTAAAGTCATAGGGAATTATTTCTCCCTTTCAGAAGGGGCACACTTTTGTTCTAATTATAAAATATTGGGGGGTTTACACCTCTTTTGTTTCTGACACTTAAGAAAACTAATAGGAATTTCGTTTATATCTCAAGTTAAAGCCTGTCATATATTCTTTTATATATAACTTGCCAGTAATATGAGACTCATTTAGATATATTTAGCCTCCTAGTTTAAAAAATATAATATTGTCAGATTTCTATTTTAAGGTGAGTTTTCAGTGAGATATTATTATGTACTCCACTTGAGGAATGAGACTTAGATGAATTTAATGTTCTTGTGAAAATATACTTTGAGCTTTGGATGAGTATTTATTTTTATTCTTTCTTTCTGAATCTGGATCAGAAAAACATTTTCACCACTGGTGATCTACTTGACAATTTAAGAAGACATTGTGTTAATACCCACAACATAAAGGATAACACAAATCAAATAATTTATCATTTACAAATGTCACCAGTGTCAGGTGAGAGAAAACCTTTTCTCACTAGCATTTCTCCAACTTCATTTGTTGCATATGACACAAAGAATTTAATTTTCTGCTGCAAATCCTATTGTGAATCAGCAGGTCACCAGTGATCCAGGACCTGTTTTTTTAATCACCCTCCCTCTCTGCCCCCACTGCCTCTGAACTGTGGATGCTGAAGTAGCTGGCATGTGAACTACATTGTGATTAGCAAGGATGTACTCCTGTGATAGAGTCTGACATTGGTTGTTCTAAGTTTTCTGCACCAAAAACATGCATTATGTGTAATTTTCAATGAGAAGAGTAGGGGTTTTCTCTCACTATAAAGGTTGTGATAAATTCGTGTTTTATTCTTCTAAATATAATGACTCCTTTTTGTTCAACAGTGGTCACTTTATTTAATGTATCAAATTCATATTATTTTAAAGTACACTTTAGGCAATGATTTTGGAAGATATAAGCAAAATTATATTGCATTTCATATTTTGAGAGATGATTGAAGAAAATGAAAGAGGCATATGTAATGCATGAAGATAAACTTTTCATGCTTAGTTAGGGAACACCTGGTTGCATCACCTTGTTTGAAGAAAACCACTAGTAAGATACCCTGTGTCACGAATGATCTGGGGATTGTGCTCTGGAAGATGGAACAGTCAGCTGAAGACTCTCAGCAAGGTGCTTGCTTAGATTAAGAAAAGGAAAGCAGTTTCCTGAGAATGATACCGAAAGAGAATGAGAACATATCAGAATTTGTTGAAGAACGTAATTGTTCATATTCTACTGCTGACATTTTGTGTTGCAAAAGTGTCACCATCTCAAAATTTATAAAATTGTTAAAAATCTGTCCTGAATGTTTAAGTGGCTCAGTCCAATATCTTCTGTCATTTGAATTCTAACTTCAGTAGTATGAGAGTCACCTTGGAATATGT
Source organism: Solenodon paradoxus (assembly GCA_004363575.1). NCBI lineage: Eukaryota > Metazoa > Chordata > Mammalia > Eulipotyphla > Solenodontidae > Solenodon > Solenodon paradoxus. Next base: position 36,626 of record RJWH01003702.1, on the reverse strand, counting down.
GACCTACAGCTTTCCTGCCCCAAGAATTTGCCCTATCAATAAGAAACATTTACCTGATGAATTTTCTTTCAAAATTATGACCCCTGTATAACCAGCTCTCTATTCTGTCATTGATGTTTTCGCCCATCACCCAGTCACTATTTTGACCATAACACTGTAAAGTGACACTTCATGTATATTAAAGGCATCACATAATATAACTCAGCTAATGTCAGTCTTATTTTACATAGTAATCAGTATTACTGGATGTGATTGTAGATGAAATATTTTGTATAATTGTGCAGTATTCATGATGTGATTACATGTATTCATCATTTTTATAGGCAGGCCTTAATTATTCATTTAATTTTTGACTTGAAGAAGATAGCATTTAATGGCTATGTGTATGATAAATGAATATGAATGCATTTTTTACAAGAATACTGTTTGCATACTCTACTATATATGTATGTTTCTTTTTCCTCATCAATATGTCCACAAGCTTCCTAGATTTGTATTTGGTTATTTAACAAATTTCTACACCTCAAATATTAAGGTTAAATGATGCAAGTTCCTAGTTTTAAAACTGTGATTTCTGTTTTGTGCTTTTACTTTACTTATTTCAAAAACAAACATTTGCTTGTGTGGAAGAAATGGCTGTTCTCAACTTTTCTCATCATGTAATCATTTGACAAACATTTCAATAAATATTTCTCTATTATTTCTATCTTTTGTTTTAGCTAAACTTATTTCATGGCTTTTTCCTCTTTTGATTCTTATGGGATTAAAAGTTTATAGAGATAATATTGACCTAAAATATAGTGTAAGTTTAATGTGGTCTAAAGGATGCATGGATGTGCATAACATGATGAACTACATACTTTGCTGTGGTTTCAAGATGAGTTTTTACAATGAAGCAGTTGAAATCATTACTGCACTCTTGTCAAAAAGAATGAAAAAAATCAGAAATAATGACTTCATTTGAGAAGGAATTCATCTATGATTATATAATATATATAACTATAATTAAAATATGTAATCCCTTGACATAAATGGGAATGTCCAAATATTTCAGGGGATGATAACATTGAATGAATAGGAAATGACAAAGTACAAAACTCCTAAATATTAGTTATCATAAATCTTAATAATGTGCATTATGTAAATTCTAGGGAGATATAGAAATAAAAAGTATAAATCATAAAAATCAAATATGAGTTATGTTCTCATAATTGATTTAGAGATTGCAACATTTAGCTCAGACTTTAGTCCTGTTCTCATTCACTTTTACAGCATTAGGGCAATTGGTACTTTAATGACATCCTTCCCAAAGAGTTTTCAGAGCTCCCTTTATATCTTTGTTCCTGACACTATAGATGAAGTGGTTCAGCATGGTGTGACCATTGTGTACATCACTGATGCCATTGCAGTTGATATCTACATATCTAAGATACATTCCTGTGTTTGTGAAAAAAATGAGACTACAGAGAAGTGAGATGGACAGATGGAAATAACTTTATACTGCCCCTGAACAGATGAGATTCCACAAATGGAAGAAACTATTTTAGTGTGTGAGTAAAGGATACCAGCCTGGGGACCACCACCTAGAAAAACAGCAAAAAATATCACTAAATCATTGAAAAAAGTGTCAGAACAGGAGAGATAGACCACCTGATTGAGATCACAGAAAAAGTGTGGGATTTGTACATCTGTGCAGAAGGACAAGTTCAACACCAAGAAGCTTGTAACAAGGAATGCAGAGCACTCATGACCCATGTCCCCAGAATCAGCAGTCCACAGAGAAGTGGGTTCATGATGACTGTATAGGGCAGTGGATGACAGATGGCCATGAGGCACTCATAGGCCATCATAGTCAAGAGAAAGTCATCCAATCCTCCAAAGAGCAAAAGAAAATACATCTGTTTGATACATCCTGCATAGGTAATGATTTTGCTTTGTGTCAGAAAGTTCTGCAGCATCTTACAGATGTTGGTGGAGGTGAAACAAATGTCTACAAAGGACAGGTTGGAGAGGAATAATTACATGGCTGTGTGGAGATGTAGGTTCGAGATGATGGCCAGGATGATGAGTATGTTTCCCAGGACAGTTATTATGTACATGGAGAGGAAAATCCCAAATATGAGGGATTGCATTTCTGGTTCATCTGTGTACCCCATAAGAAGAAATATTGAGTCCTGTATCATTGCCTGGCTCCATATGGTGGAACTGACTAAGAAGAAAAACAGAAGATAGTGACTAATTGTTCTGGAAAGATGCATCATTTCAGAGTTGAAATGCTATATTTTCTGGAAACAATTTAGAATATTTGATGTATGGGTTGAGTTTTTATGGACTCATATATTCCCTAGTTAACTAGTTGTTAAACTGTAATATCTTCCTTTGATGTTATATATTTCACATGTTCAATGTGAAATTCTTTCATGCATTTGCAAAATATAAAGTTCCTTTTCCCAAAGATGTTGAAAGAATACCAGCGATAAATTATAGGTCATGTCAGATTTTGACTGGTAATAGGAAAAATAAATGGAGGTATTTGAAATGTACATAGATATGTTATTGTTTTTGTGAATGTATAGGAATGACCTGGTTATATCACCTTGTTTGAAGATACATCATAAGTAAGAAACCCTGTGTCATAAGTATATCTGGGGAGTGTTTTTTCTGAAGAGGAATAGTCATTGTAAAATCCCTGACAAAGGTGCTTGTTTTAGTTTAAGAAAAATAATCTAGTTTGTTGAGGGGAATGAGACAGAGAACGATATTATATAAGAAAGATGTAGAACAGTTGTTATTTTTCTGCCCCAAGAACTTGTCATATCAATAAGAAACACACAAATGTTAGCACGGGCACACCCGCAAACACTCACTACAGAGCCTTACTTCCTGTATGCTATCCCTGACTTTCTCATTCATAAACATCATGATTAGACTAGGAGTTTTTACAATTTATACTGGTCAGATCAGAAATTCTTTCTTCTAATTATTGTGAAAATGGTACCAAGATTTCCACTTTATAATTTTCCCAATTCCCCATAGATTTGGGGATCCATACTGGATGCTTTATTTTCTTCCCTGTCTTTAAGAGATTATTAAATGTTGTTCAGTGGAGAGAGACAGAGAGAGAGGGAGGGAGAGGAAAGACAGAAATGTGTTGCGAAAAGATCTAGTAGGTCAGGGTCTCCTTTATAAATTCTGACCACTTACAAATTAAAGACTCTTTGTTTTGTGGGCATTTAACTCTCAGTATATTGTCTTACTTCCCATCAAATATGATACTGAGGATAAATAAGTGTTTTCTCAGGACATAAATAGCGCTACCTTTTCGGTGAAAACAACTTACTGTTTGAACTGTCAAGAAAAAAATGGCAAAAGATATAAGCAAACAATTCATGAAAGGAAACAGATGCAACAAAAATTCAGCATTTTTATATGAAGCAGTAGAACATTTGGCTTCCCGTCTGTTTTATATTTTTCTTATGAGATTTTTTAGTAGATGAAAGAATACTGTGTCATTCTTCTTATGACATATTTTTTGTTCTTTTAGCTTTAGCTTTACTGTAGTCCTGGTTCAAGTCTTATTCTAACATTCAATGTTGTCCCCAAACCATGTTCTATCAAATCCTATTAACATCATGACAGCACTGTACTTTTACAGAATAATATTGCTCATATTATTTCTAGTGCACATTTTGTCATATGCACATTTATTTCAGTGTATTGTGGATTCATCATTATAATAAAATGATTTAACTTTCATTTCACACCTTTGTTTATTCACATAAGTATGTGATTATATGAACACATGTATAGAATGAAATTTAGGAACAAATTTTTCTGAATAAAAATTATGGCAGAGAAAATGAAACCAGGTCATTTAAAGTGGTTTCATAACCCCCATCCTTTCAATGGAACATTAAAAGTAAACCAAAATATTTGACCATGAATCAAACAATATCAACATGGATTAATAATCAGCAAATACTTTGGCATAAGATAATACAAAAAAAACATGTACATAGAACCTCTCTCACAGTGTAGATTTTTTAAACCACTTTTTGAATAAGCCGGGAATCAAATACACATATATATATGGATATTTAATATCTGAAAAATTTTATTTCAGTTTTGTTTCCAAGGTTGGTTTGTTTTATAAAGGCCAATGTAAATGGTATGCTCTCTGGAAGGAAATTAAGTGGTTCCTAATTCACATTTTTATGTGTGTATTTAATTATTTTCAATTCTTCAACTGCTTAGAATTATTTTATCATTAATCTACATTGTTATAAGATTTTTAGTATATTGCCTTTGAACCTTTTTCTGTGTGTATATATTTACAAATCAAAGGTAATGAAAACTCATGCAAAAGTAAAGAGAAAATTTTGGCAAACAGTGAAAAATCTGATATTTATAAGTGATCAGAACCTCTTATTCAAGGTCATTAAATTATAAGATGTAGACATATTTAAAATAAAATTGAAACATATTCATAAAAATTATCCAAACTCAATTTTTAAAGTTATCTAAAAATAAATAGAAATGTTACCAATTATAGAAAAACAGACATACACTATAACAGGGACTTCTACTTCTTAGTATTTTCTGGAAGCTTAATGAAAAAGGTATGACAATAAACGAGATCTTGCTAAAGACTTACAAAAACACACATTATGTAAGCAGAAGGAAACATGATCCTGTGGTCCTGGTTCTAAATGTCATGACCCTTTTATCTGGGAATTGCAACACTGGATTTTTTTAAAATCAAATTACCCCTTTTTAAGTGCCCATCTCTTCCACAGGGAGATATTCAAACACTGTTTTAAGAATACTGCCACCACATTCTTTAGAATCCCCCAAATCTTTGAGTATATGTTACTGAGAAAACTTAGAAGCTGGGCTCCAGAAATGTTTTATCCATTTGTGGTCACTGAGGACACAATTCTGGTCAGAGACAGCCACGCAAAGTCTAGAGGTTCCTCTACGTATCAAGTGCCCTACTCTACATGTGGTGAAACTGGACTGGGATCCTACCTCACCCAAAATTTCAGCTTCCAGCCCCACACCGCCCCAAGACCTGATGGTCTGTGTCCCCAGAAGGCTACTTGTGGGAGCAGAGTATTCATTTGCTGGTGCTATTATGACAAAGTACCACAGACTGAATGGCTTAAACAATAAAACTCAATTTTCCCATAGTTTTGGAAGTTAGAATCCAACATCAAGGTGTCACAGGGGTGCATTTCTGAACTCTCTCCTGGACTTGTAGACAGTCATCTTCTCTGTAAATCCCCACATGGCTGTCTCTCTGTGTATCTGTGTCCTAGTTTCCTCTTCTTGGAAGGACATCAGTCACTGGATTATGGTTCATTTGAATAAACTCATTTAAAAATTGTTTTTATTAATTCCTTGTTTTGCATTGATATGTGTTCTTTGGGATATTAAATCCCCACTTCAGTCTGTGTGTCCATGCCACCTCACCCTCCACCAGAGTTCTAGCACCTTTTACAACCACTATATTGTCTCCTTCCTTGTCTGCTTTCCTTCTTCTAACACCCTTCTGGTAGCCACCCTGTTGTGTCCTCTGAATTTAATTTTTTTCTGTTGGTTTTGTTTCTATATATTCCATATATGAATGTAATAATCCTGCAGTTTTTTTTCTAGCTTATTTCTCTTAACATAGTGACTTCATTCCATTCAACTTGTAACGCAAGCCACATTTCATCCTTTTAAATATTTACAGAGTTTCACTGAGAATATGTAAAGTCACTACGAGATTCAGAAAATGTAGCTCAGCTTAGCTAAGTGTTTAGTGGTCCTTCAAATTGACCATGCGAATAAATAATGGAAGGGTATGTATATCAAGTTGGGTCACTGGGTGCTCCCGCCGAGGCATCTTACAGATGAAGCGTCTTACAGATGTTTCAGATTTATCTCACCCAAAGGATTTATACATCAATGCCCCAGACTTTTGGTGTATGAGTGATTCTTAGGACATTCATTCTCTTTGTATATAGAATAGATTAATCCTTCAGAAAAATCACTCTAGTAAAGAGATGCAGAGATGCAATTTAACACAAGTCTAAAAACGGAAGAAATATAAGAAAATGTAAGTGATGGTGAGATGTCTTCTATAGTTTGCTTCCTTATTCTACCTCTTGGGATGAAGTTGAAATGACTGAAAGGGCAGATCATTTTTTGACCATGAAAGTGTGACATGTTTAAGATGGCAGAATAAAAAAATGGGAAGATCTGGAGAACCAGCCTTGAGTGGCTTCAATCCAGAATTCATGTTTCACAAAGGAAGGAAAAAAACTTTTATAGTTATGCCATTGCAAGTCTTGTTTCTGCTATTGTCATCCTGTTGTGATGTTTTGTAGGTAGAGAAAAACTTTGCTAGCAACATATCTAATGACCTTAACTGAACATCCCTTATAGCACATTTCATATTCTGTAGAAAAGGCAGCATTCCTCTAAGGAGTGCTCTCTGATAGAACGTTCTGAAATCCTGAAATGTATCATATAAACTCTGAATAATAAGGTAGTCAATATTCATATACAACTTAAGTACTTGATATGTAATTAGTGTGACTTAGGAACTGAATAAAATATTTTAAAACTTGTTTACTATTTAAATAGCCACATCTGAGTAGTGGCTACTATATTGTCTGAGATAACACAGTCTTAATACGTTAGTAGAGTTAGGAATAGATGCACACAGATGAAGTCTCATGAAGCTCAAGGAGGGCAGCATCCCAGTACTAGAATGTATACTTCAAGTTTATTCATTTGACCTCTGTGATCCAATTGCAGCTGAGGGTTTCCTCTAGAGCATGAGTATATCTCGTGGAGACCTGAACATTGTTTTGTGTCCCCTTTAGGACACACATGCAACCAACAGAAGCTCAAGTCATGAGGTGATATGACACAAACCTAGATTTACATGTAACTCAGAAGGTAGCTCCTGGTTTGGAGAATGCAGAATAATTTAAAACCTTTGATTGGTTAAGTCAATGGGTCCATAATTGTCTGCCTTTCTTTTTCATCTGTTGATATTTTGGGAGCTCAAATCCACGAATTTTCACAGATGATATTTGTTCTCCTTTTCAGTTCATTTGGGAAGGCTGCCTTCCACACACACAAAAAATGTTCTTTTAAAGGAAGTCTTTAAACGTCAACTAGAGAGCAAATTTATCATTAAAATATAACGCAAAGGGGGAAAAAAGTGAGCTAACTCCTTAGCTACTTTGAACTTTTGTTTTAAAACATTTTGTCTCCATTTGGTTTTACTCTCTACCCTGCATTCTCTCTTGGGCTTGTTGAAAAGAAAATATTTGTGTTATCACAGTTCATTTTTTAAAGGAAATGTGCAGGCTGGATAAAGACAAATGGAGGCAGGCAGGAAGAGAAAAGAGGAAGAAGCATTCTTATTTTGATCATCCTGGTTGTCCCAGGATACCTCCCACCCCCCACTAAGTTCCCTGGAATGTCTGTGGACTGAGCTCAGTGAACTTAACCACCAGGCCACAAGGCCTCTTCAACATTCATGCATGTAGTACATGCATTTGCTTCTAATCCTTATAGTGACCCTATGAAAACTCACTATAAGTATTAATATTAGTTTACGGATCAGGGAACAGATCAGAGCCTTAGCACCTCTGCAAAATTATGCAGCTTTGCAGGGGAACATTGGTATTTTATCCCATTCACTTTGGCCACTGAGCCCATATTTCTGCTCTTTGGTGGCTCTCTGAGTAATTCTGGGATTATATATCTTGGATCTGTTAGAACAAGGTTCCCCAAATTTTACTATGAAATGAGTTACCAATTCTTTTATTGGTGGTACATATTACAAATATTCCAGGGTTTATCACTGGTGTTTCACGTTGAGGATAACATTCAACTTTCCATCCATAACAGAAAATTGGATCAAAACATTAGCTTAAATACATTAAAATCTGTTTACTCATACATCACAGGTATAGGGATAGGAAGTCAAGATTTGGTAAGGCAGCTCAAGAGGCATTAAAGACTCTGTCTTTTACTTTCCTGCCTTATCACCATTAATATATGGCTGTCATCCTCATAGTCAAAGAATAACTGCTATACCTCCTGACATTGACTCCATACCTCAGGCTGGAAGACTTTGAGAAAAATCTGGAAATCATGACTAAAATAAAAAGGAAATACTCTGGGTGGGATAAAATAGTTGTACAACATGCCTCTGATAAGAGTTTTATATATATAAAGATCATATACCTCAACAAAAAAGCAAAGGACGCACTCAAAAATGGGTAGAAAATCAAATAGACATCTATCTAAAGAAGACACACAAATGGCATGCAGACACCTGGAAAATGCTCTACATCACTTGGCATCAGAGAAGTGCAAATCCAAATGATCTTGAGATATTCCCTCACACCAGTGAGAATGACCTATATCAAAAAGACTGAAAACAGCAGGTATCAAAGGGGTTTTGCAGAAAAAGGAATCCTCCTACAATGATGCTAGGATTCTAAATTGTTGCAATTTCTTTGGAAATCAGTATGGAGATATATCAAAAGTATAAACATGGGTCTACCATTCAATTTATCAATCCAACTTCTGGGTATATATGCAGAAAATACAAAAACCTTAATTGGAAAAGGTATTTCCACCCCTATGTTCATAGTAGCACAATTCACAATAGCCATGGAAAACAGACATGGAAAAAAACAAAATGTCCACCAACGGATACTGAATAAAGCTGTAGTCATATACTCAACAGAATTCTATGCAGTTTAAACGATGTGAATTGTGTCATTTTCAACAGTCTGGGTAGAACTAGAGGGGATAGTGTTGCATTATATAAGTCTGAAAGATAAGAGAAGCACAAGATGATTTCACTCATATGGAATATAGAGAAAATGAAAAAAATACAAATTCCAACAAAATTCACAGGACACTGACATCACCAGTAGAGGTGTGAGAATGAAACAGGTAACAAGGTGGTGGCAAAGAGACTTGACTCTGGTGGTTGGGTGTGGCCTGTGAAATGCACAATTAAATATCTAAAAATGAGTATAGTAGTGTAAACAAAAATTAAACTAAATTAAAAAATTTAACGCACAGATGATTTACTAAAAAGATCTTTTAAATGAAGAAAAACCTGTAGATGGAAAAGGACCATTATCAAAAATGATGAATGTTCACAAACTGAATATACTCTAAACAACCATACAAAGAAATGGAACATGTCTACTCCAAAGAAACTGACTTTGAGGATATATATGAAATACATGAAATAAAATTCCATATCATTACTGAAGGTACCTGAGAAAATACCAGATTTTTTTCATATGAAGCTGAAATGATGAGATTCAAATTGAAAGTGGGATTCCAAGAGATACCTGAAGAAAAATAGGGCCAGGAGGATTCAAGGAAAGTTTTAATTTAAAATAGGTAATATTCAGAAAAATAAAAATATTGATGGACTCCAGGATTTTGTTCCTCAGTTTTATGCACACAGCTAATCATGGGAGATCTGTGACAGCCCCATCCTACAGAAGTCAGCTTTTAAGGATTCTCCTCAAGGGCCTCTTCAAGAACCTGTTCCTCAGGCTGTAGATGAAGGGATTTAGCACATGGGTGAACATGGTGTACATCAGAGGCCACCAGGCTGATCCTAGAGAATGACATGGCTGTAGAACTGAGGTTGACCCAAATCCTGTCCCATAGAATAAGGAAATCACTGAGAGGTGAGATCGTCAGTGGAAAAGGCTTTATACTTGCCTCCAGCTGAGGAAATCTTCAGGATGGAGGAGAAAATTTGAGAATAAGAATAGAGATTCCCAGAGAGAGGAAAAATACCCACGACTATCATGACAAGATAAAATACTATGTTATTGATGAGGGTGTCAGAACAGGTGAGCTTTAAGAGTTGGAGAATTTCACAAAAACCGGGTTTTTTTCCATGTTTTTGCAGTGGACAAATTCAAAAGGGTCCGTATCTTGAGCAGGGAGATTAGGATGCTGACACGCCAGGACACAAGAACCAACAGACCACAGAGCCTGAGGCTCATGATGATTGTGTAGTGCAGGGGTGGTAGATGGCCATATAGTGGTCATACACCATCACAATTAGAAGAAAGTTGTCAAGGCATCCAAGCAGAATGAAGAAGAAAATCTGTGTGATGAATCCAGTGTAAGTGAAGACTTTGTTCTGTGTGTGGATGTTCTGCAGTGTGTTAGGTGGAGTTGAAACTGATGTCTAAAAAGAGCAGGTCAGATATGAAGAAGTACATGGACATGTGGAGATGGGAGTCAGAGGTGATGGCCAGTATGATGGGCAAGTTCAAAAAGATAGTGAACCGGTACAGAGCACAAGGAGAATAGATTGAATAACTGTTTTCTCAGACAGTCCAGGAGGAGAAATATGGAAGCCTCAAGTAGTTTTCAGATTTGATAGATGGAATAGATTTCATAAGCAAAAGGATCCTTTATTAGGACCAATGACTTTAGAGAATTATTGGTTACCCTATTAATGGTGCCTCTATTCTGCTCACCTGACTTTTCCATTTTCCTAGATATGCCACTGCAAGTAATAACATTACTTACTACAGAATGTCTCCAACTAGCCCTTCCCACACACAATATCTATTATTAAAGAAACACTGTGGGTTTTCTGGCTTTCAAACTGGGGGATCTGTAGAAGTCCGCACCCAAAATGGGAATTTCATTTATCACAACATAACATAGATTTGAACACTTCCTTGTAGAGCTCCTTTGCAGTTTCAAGTATTTACACTCCCAAATCAGGCAAAGGGGGAATTGGGAATTATGTGTAACCTGTATTTTCAACTTTTCCACAAGCACCTTGGGTACAACAACAAAGTCTCAGAAAACAAGTGCAACTCCTAAGACTCCAGGTCTTGGTCACCATCAATAATTGACTGTACAGAAAGACCCATGTCTTCCAGCACCCTAACATGACTGAGGACCATTTTGAAAGCTTCTATATCTGACTGCTCAAATGAAGCAGTTTTGGACTCTACTGCTTGGCTCTCTTCCCCAATGTGTGAACCCCTCTCTTCATCTCCCTTTATGCTTCCCCCAATGGAACAGCACTAGACTCTGTCCCTTTTGCTTATTCTCTCATGTAAACTCCTGCCAGGGAGACTACATTTGCAGCAAGCTTCTGTCTGTTGCCCACTCTTTAGATAACAAGTGTTCTTTATTTTATTGCTTTACTTTTAATTGTTTGTAAATAAAGTTATCTTGTATGCTAATGGAAACTTTTTAATTCTTTCTGGGATAAAACCAAGGACTCAAAGTGCATCCTACCCTGGCATTTCCACATAAAGGACTGCCTAGACAGAGACAGAAGCAAGACCTACTCAATGGTCAACCTCTGGAACTCATCAACTTGTTTACCTTTTTTCTGAATCCAATGTGTTGATGAGATAGTATATTGGCTTAATGGTCTCACCTCTTCTATCAGTTTTGGTTTCTAGCTGACTACCATCTTCTCCACTAAACACCCCTCACTGGAAAACCTACTCATGAAAACTAATTTTGTGCTCAAATCTGAACTCATCACATCAACTAGCTGTCATCTTCTCAGACATTTTTAATCAAATTTTACTTTATTTTAAATCCAAGATAACCATTTGTATAGTCTGATTTGCTTTAGAAGATGCCTTCTTATACATAAGTCATCTTTTTCATATGTTTCTGAAATATGTGGAACAGGATCATTTCGTAGAATTTTGCCAGGTTTAGAAGACAATGTCAATTTTTCTGGTTGTTTTTAGTCACTTTTTAACCTGTTTTGTCTCCTCTGATTTTGAATCTGAAGCTGAAATTGATCTCTTTTTCTTGTTTGGTTGTTTATGTTTAGAGTCGTTTTTTTGACAATAGCCATTTACCTTGACTTCTTTTATTCCTTTCTTTCTTTTAACATTTCTTCAGCAGACGTTTTTTCATTCATCTTCACTGCTTCACTTAACAGTTTCTTTCCAGTCGGTATAAATTCAAAGAATTTCTGAATATCCATGGCAACCTAAAGATTAAGGTGCAGGCAGGCAGGCCACCCACCAGGGGAATATGTTACTGGGCTTCAGAATCCATTTATGTAAACAACTGCTTCTGCAACGTGAAGGGAGTCTTAGATTTAGAGAAAACTGTCACTCACTGCTAAAATAAGGTTAGAGGCAGTCAGCCTTATGGAAGTGAGTGAGTTCATGGAAGAGTAATAAAAATAGGTTTCACTTGCTGCCTAGTCTCTTGAGAACAGAGAACCAGCAGGTAAATATTTATTTCTCTGAAGATCAATGTCCAGAGGGAGAAGATATACTCAAGGGTTGGAGTAACAGAGGGAATTGTGCCTAATGAGCATACAGGACATTCTCAGTCTTTGATGTTTTCTCTCAGATTCTGCAAGCCTATACTGAATGGAGGCGGTTTTATCTTTGAGTTCTCAGTGTATCTCTAAGATGCCTTCATATTGTATGAGATTGAAATTCATTCTCCATCATCAACAACAAAGGTGGAATTTGAATCTCCACGTGGAGTTCTTGTCCAGGTTAGTCTGAAAACCAGCGTGTATTGCAGGAAATTGTCAGGGAAAAGGAAGCTGAGAACATTTACTAAGGTCACCTAACACTCATTGCTGTTTAGCAAAGTACCGAGAGTTTGCTAAGCCTTTAACTTGCTTGCTTAGATTACTAATGTTTATTTTTGATGTTTCAAAGAGAAATGGATATTAAATTCAGCAATGAGAGGAGATCGTTGACCCTTAAATCTTCTAGAAGAGAGTTTGGGTGGTGTAAAATGCTCTATCAAAAGGCAAATACACGTCAAGAAACTTTGCAATGAGATGAGTAGATAAATAGAGCATTAGTTATGGAGGAATGTTATGTTCAGTGAGGGCATTTCTTCTTTAATTTTAAGTCATGGCATCATTGAATAAATTTTCATAAGTATGTGAAGGAGTCAGACAATTGAATCAAGAGACAAACCTCTTACAGTGTCTTCTGTGAACTTGTTAAATAACTTGCAAATTTTCTTAGTTTCCATGGCTATATGATTGGAAGGATATTTAATTCACACCTCAGTCTGTGTGTATCTCATACCACACCCACTGCCAGGGTTCTAGTGCCTTTTACTACCACCTTGTCCCTCCTTCCTTCCCTTTTTCCTGCCACCTTGCTGTTCCTCTCATTGCCACAGTCCTGCATCCTGTGAATCTTGTTGAGATTTTTCTGTTCATTACTATTGTTTCTTTATATTCCACATAGGAGTAAAGCCATCTGGTACTTCTTTTAAGCTTATCTCACATAGTATAAAACCTCCAATTCCATCTAGGTTGTTGCAAAGGATATAATTTCAACTTTTTTAACACTTGCATTGAATTCCACATAGACCCCAAAATATCTTCATCTGCTGATGGGCATTTAGGTCATTTCCATGTTTTGGCTCTTGTGAACTGTGCTGCTGTCATTTGGGATTGCAGATACTTTTTATCAATAGAGATATTGTATTCTTTGGACATATGACCCAGAAGTGGAATCACTGGATCCAGTGGTAACTCCATTTTATTTTTCTGAGATATGTCCACATATTTTTCAAAGAGGTTGTACTCATTTATATTCCTACCAACAGTGTAGGAGGGTTCCATTTCCTTCACACACTTTCCTACAGTTGTTTGCAGTCTTTGTGAGGTAGACTATCTTCACTGGTGTGAGGTGATATCTCATTGTGGTGTTTATCTGTATTTCTCTGATGCTTTGTGATGCAGTGAATTCTTTCATTTTAGGAATTCACTAAAGATCTATTTTAGTAGTTATTATTTCCTGGGGGTAATGGATGTATTTCTGTTTTATTGCAAATTGACTTCATTGCATATACTTTATTGTAAATTAGCTATGTAAGCTCTCTATTTATGTATTGTGCTTTATTTGTTTGTATTCCATTTTTGATAACTTTCCTTTAAGCATAAGAATTGACATTTTGCACTAAATTTGTTGTTTGATTTAGTTCTTTTTTGTACATACAGATGTATTTGGGAATGTGTTAAAATTTGTGCAGTCAAATCTATCATCCAGCCATGTTTTATCCCCCAGCTCCCCATTGATTTTTAAATGTAGAAAGTTGTTTTGCATCATTTTAAGGAAAAAAAATTGTGGCAGTGTTATGGCGAGTGGTCAAGGGTGATCTAAATATCCTGTTTTGCCCAGGGAAGACCCACCTATGCTGTCAGTAGTACAGAGATGGATACACCCTGACTTAAAGATATCTGCATTTTTAATATTTATAGTTGTCTTCAGATTGTTTTCCTAAAATGCTAAAACACTTCTGCGATGAAAAACAGATGTGAAAATTAGGTAAAAGGAGACAGTTACATGGCGATGAATAGAATTTTGCTCTTGTTGGTGAACTTCATGTACTATGTGCAGATTCTTATTTATAATTATCCCTGTTAAACACATATCATGCTATGATGGAGGTTCCTTGAATAAAATTAAAGTTATCTTAAATCAAAAAAATGCAAGATAGGTGATGGTTTGAGCCCACCTTGGAAAATGATCCAGCGAAAGTGTAATTTTCTATTCAATAGTTCATTTCAATTCAATTATTCAATTAATTGGAATTACTCCAACTTTGAACAATGACTCCTTTACCTCCAGAATTAAGAATGCAAAATTCATTAATGGATAGAATGAGAGTTGAACCAATATACTTAATGAGAAACATGGAAGTTCTATTTCAGGGGATCAAAGTTTCCTAGACTTAAATTTTCTCTGTCTTGTACTTCCAGCTTACCATTAGACTAAAAAGAAATAAGTCAGTTTCTTGTAATACCTCATTGAGTTCATAAATATAATTTCAGACACATTGATAATAGAACCAAGGATCTGTTGTTTCATCGATACTGTTTGATGACCTATAGAACCTAATAAGTGTTGTTGAAAAGCAGAAGGGAAGGATGGATGAATTGGCTTGCAGATAACCCAGGGAAATAGAGATGGTCATGCTTTCAGAAAGATCTCTGTGTGGAAAATTCTGAAAAACTTTTCTGTGGAGGGTACTTGAGTTTCTCTCAGGTCAAATACCTCAGACCTTCTCTGCTTTCACCTCTTCAAATGTCAGTTTCCAGATATTCTTAATTTCCATAGCAGGATCTTCCCCTCTTTAGGTCTAATCTTTGCTTGCTTTGCCATTCCCACTCTCGTGCTTGTGCTTATAATGTAAATGAGGCATGCATAGCTTCTCCATTTTTACAATTATTTCATGCAAGTATAATATTCCCACATACGAGTCACATTTTAAGTGCTCAACTTGATGAATTGTCTCAAACTTAACAACCCTATATAACCAGCATGCTAGAATTTTTTCCTTGTTATTACCAGGCATACTCTCCATCTCCTAGACAACCACTATTATGACCCTAGCAGTATACACTGACACTTTCTGCATAATTGTGGAGTAACATGAGAACATGACCTATGCCGACCTTGAAGAATGACCGCTGTGACTGGACAGCAATGAGAAAGAATGTGAATGTAACAGATGGACTTTCTGGGATAACAACTACCTTCACCCAACTCATAGAACCCAAGATGTCCTCCCCTGGGTTCTGGCTGTTCTTGCCCACTCGCTATCCTCCTTTTGCTGATATCCTCCTTAAAAGAAGCTTTCTCTTTGTTGACAGTCTCTTGACTTTTTGAAAAAATGCCTGACAGCCACCATTAGGAGGCAGATTCCTTCCTGAGCAGATCCATTAGGAACTGCCTATTGTAGGTATAATAAAGGTTATGTCCTTATGACCTGTGTCTACTCATGACTTTCTTGACCTATACCCTAGGAAGGGCTTTACTCTACTTTCACTTGAACACCTGTGAAACAATCTTATAGTATATCTTAGTTAATATCAACCTCATTTAACGTGGTCTTCAATATTGTTGGATGTGGTGGTAGATGAAACATTCTTGCTTTACAGTATTCCTGATGTGTCTGTATCTCACTGTACATATTAATTATTTATCTTTATAATCAGGGATTAATTAGTTAATTAAACTTCGACTTAAGCTGACATTTACTTCAGTCAACACTTGTCTATATCTATGATAAATGAATATGACTGTTTTTTATGAATATATGGGAATATATATTTTATATTTTTACCAAAGGATGCACTGCTCTTCACTAATTTATATGCACACAGAACCTCCATATCTGTGTTTCATTATTTAAAGATATTGTCTTTACCACAAATATAAAGATAAAATCATGATTTTTTAAAAAATTATTTTGTTTCGTGATTTTACTTTTCTCATTAGTAAAACAAACCACTTGTGGGGAACAAATATATGCTTCAAATTTTTCTTGTTATGTGGTCCTTTGATACACATGTGAAGAAATACTTCTCTCTTACTTTTTATACTTCATTTTAAACTTATTTCATACACTTTTTAGATTCTCATGAGATTAAAATGATTATATGGAGATACAACTGATGTAAAATATACTATAAGATTTAGGTGATCAAAGGATATATGGGTGCCCATAAACATGATGATCTAAATACATTGCTGTGGTGTCAGGTTGATTTTCTACATTGGAGCAGTGCAAGTTTTGACTGATTTTTAGTCAAAAAAAGATAAAAAGAGTATCATAGGCTTCCTTTGAAAATAAATTAATCTGAGGCAAAGTCCAAATATTAAAGATCCAAGATGAGGAATAGCGTTGTCTGAGAAGGAAAATGACAAGGGAAAAAACTCTCTAAATTATTTATGACAAAACTTAATGTTGGGAATTACATAAATTATACACAGACATATAAATCAAATAAATAGAATTATAGAAAATAACAAGAAGTGTTACGTCTTCATAGTTGAATCAGAGAGTGAAACATTTGGCTCAGACTTTAGTCCTGTTCTCACTGGCACTTTTTCAGCATTAGGGCAATTGGCACTTTAATGACTTCCTTTCCAAAGAGTCTTTTCAGAGCCCTCTTTATGTCTTTGTTGCTGAGACTGTAGATGAAGAGGTTCAGCATAGGTGTGACTACTGTGTACATCACTGAGGCTGTTGCATTTGAATGGGAGTTGTGGGAACCAGTAGAGATAAAGTACTCTTCCTAGTCCTGTGCAAGAAAACAGGGAGACCACTGAGAGTTGAGATGCACAAGTGGAAAATGCTTTATATTTCCCATGAGCAGTTGAGATTCCACATATGGAAGAAACTATCTTAGAGTATGAGTAAGTATACAAACCAGGGGAACACCAGCTAGAAAAACAGCAGCAAAATATATCACCAAGACTTTGAGAAAAGTGATCAGGAGAGATGGACCATCTGATGGAGTTCACAAAAAACGTGAGGGATTTTTGTTTGTGCAGAAGGACAACCTCAACACCATCAAGCTGTGTAACAAGGAATCAAAAACACTCATGACCCAGGAACCCAGAACCAGCAGTCCACAGAGCTGGGGGTTCATGATGACGGTGTAGTGCAGTGGGTGACAGATAGCCACAAAGCAGTCGTACGCCATCATCGTCAGGAGAAAGTCATCCATTCCCATAAAGAAGATAAAAAGTGCATCTGTGTAATGCATCCTGTATAGGTGATGACTTTGCTCTGTATCCAGATGTTCTGTAGCATCTTCGGGATGGTGGTGGAGGTGAAACAGATGCCTAAAAAGGACAGGTTGGAGAGGAAGAAGTACATGGGTGTTTGGAGATGGGAGTCAGAGATGACGGCCAGGAATATGAGAAGGTTTCCCAAGACAGTGATTATATACATGGAGAGGAAAATGCCAAACACTAGAGACTGCTTTTTTGGTTCATCTGTGAACCCCATAGAAGAAACTCTGAAAATCCTGTATCACTTCCTGATCCATGTGGTGCAGGTTTCTACAAAGAAAATATGGGTGACCAGTGGTCCTAGAAACAGATACTATTTCCTAATTGAAATGCTAGAATTTATATTTTCAGGAAATTAGTTAGAATAGCTAATGCATGGATTAAACTCATTTATGGAATCCTAGTTAATATCCAATTATCGACTATCCAATCTCTGTTTCTTGCATTTGATTTTACTTATTTCACATGCTAAATTCTTTAATGCATTTGAAAAACAGATGGCTCCTATTTCCATTGATGTTGAAAGAATATCATCAACAAGTTATAAGGTATGTTAGCATTTGACAAGTGATAGGAAAAAAAAGATATTGGTATACAGAATGCATGAAGATATGGTATTTTTTAATGCACGTTACATCACCAGTATGAAGAAACTCACATGTAAGAGACCTATGTCAAGAGAGAATCTGTGGAAATGAGATGCTCCTGCTGATGTTCCTGCTGAGGGAACAACCCTTGTGAAGCCTATGAGAATGTTTCTTACTTTAGTTTAAGAAAGGAAACCATTTTGTTGAGGATGAGATAAAGAGAGAATGAGGAGAACGTTCAGTATTTTTTGAAGATAGAAATGGTTCTATTTATACTACTGAAATTTTTTTATAAAAAAATCCTTCATCTAGATTTTATGAAATTGTTACAAAGGTATCCTGAATGTTTAAATGAGCACTCCTGTACTATCTGTTGATTAAATTCTGACCTCAGTAATATGAGTCATCTTGGAATACATAAAGCTATGGTTTTCCTACCCCAACTTGTCCTATCAAAAGAAACCACACACATTACTCTCTCTCTCTCTCTCTCTCTCTCTCTCTCTCTCTCTCTCTCTCTCTCTCTCTCTCTTACACACATACACACTGCAGAGCCTGGCTCACTGGGCTCTCTTGGGTCCCTGATTTTCTTACCCCAACAACCATAATTAGTCCATATGTTGATGAAAAAGCATTCACTAGATCACAAATTCTTTCCTTTAAGGAATGTAAAAATAGTACCAGGATTCTAGTTTGGAAGCTCCCTGGGTCCCATAGACTTGGGGATCCATACTGGTTACTTTATTTTGTCTTTAAAGGAAACTGAAAGGTATTCAATGGAGAGAGAGGGAGAGTACGGGCAGAGGGAGGGGGAGGTGAAGAGGGAGCAGGGAGAGAACCATGATGAATGGGAAGGAATAGGATGAGGTTTTAAAAGATGAAGTAGTTCTAGGGCTCCCTAAGTGACCTTGAGCACTTAACAGTTAAAGTATCCTTGCTTTTGGTGACATTCTCACTGATTATATTGACTTGCTGTTTATCAAGCATAGTATGGCGCAAATAACTGGTCTTAGGACACAGCTAGTGTTATTTTTCAATGCACACCCCTGGCTGGTAAATGATTAAGAAAAAAATGGGCAAAAGAATTAAACTAACAATTCTCAAGAGAAAAATTAAGTTAACAAATTGGACAATTTTATGTGAGGCAGTAGGCTTTTCTTCCTGAGTCTATTCAATATATATTTTTATAGGGATCTATAGTAGATGAGACAAGACTCTCTATTTTTTATGCTACATCTTTTATGTTATTTTGGACCTATTGAGTGATATCTGATTTTTGTTGTGCTTCTGACCAGCCCATTGGGCACACAATAGTTCTGGCTTGATTTCATTTCCATATTCAGTCTCCACACCAGATCATGTTCTATAAGCTCATACTCACCTCATGAAAATGTAATATTTTTACACTGAACTTCCTCAGTTTTTTGAGAACATAATGTCATAACTTCATTCATTTCATTGTATTGTGACTTCAACATTATAATGTAAGAACTACACTGGCATTATTCACCTTTGTTTTCAATAAAAGTATGGGGTTATATGTCCACTTGTAGAGAAAAATTCAGGAAAATGAGAAGTTCCCAAATAAATATCATGATAGAGTAAGTGAAATCATTTAGAGTAGTTTATATATCATTACACATTTGATGGAACATCAAAAGCACATCAAAATATTTGAAAATAAATTGAACAATATCAATATGGAGTAGGAATCAGCAAGGACCTTGACATAAGACAATACAAGACAAATGTACATAGAACTTTCTCACATAGTGTGGATATTATAAAAGCATTTTTGGGAATGAATAAGCATCCAATATCAACATATATAGAGCTATGTAATATCTAGAAAGCTTTCTTTCAAACTAGTTGGAAAATGTTTTATAAAAGCTGATATAAATAATTCTCTGGAGGAAATGAAATGGATTTATTTCACACATTTTTATCTGTTTATGTTTGTTTAAAATGTTCAATTCTTTAAAATTATTTCATCTTTAAATTGTTATATATTTTTTAAATATATTGTCTTTGCACCTCAATCTGTGTATATTTATAAAAACTCACAGGCCATAAAAACTCATGAAAGTAGATTTTTGGTGAACATATGAAAATAAGCATCTGAAACATTTAGGTGATCATCAACATCCTAATTAAGTTAATAAAATCAGAAGTAAGATAGTAGATATATTTACCAATATAAACTTGAAAATGATTCATAAATAAAATATCCAACCAAAGCTCAATTGAGAAACAAGAATCTGTAAAATCACTTGAAATGATGCCGATTATAGAAAAACAGGCATAGAAACATGGACTTGTAACATTACTAGGAAATGAGCATGAGAATCACATAGCAATCCTTTTTCAACCTGAGCATTAGTTTAAAAATAAGAAGAACTTTCTTCCGCCCTCAGCAGATTGCGGAGAAATGTAAATAGTAGGGTTGATGGGGTTGGAATTTTAAAGAGGACAAAAGGACACTCTGAACGCAGCATACCTGAAGACAGACATGTGTGTGTATATATGTTCTTTAACTCTGGTTTTCAGTCTCCATACTTTTGACGTTCTCACCAAAGGTGGGATCTGTCTCCTCATGTAGGATGTTTAGAGCATCTCGGGGTCCATCCACCACTCTCTTTTGTGGTTGACTGAAGTGTGCCTGTATATTGCTCTAAATACCCTGGGACACAACTCCTTTGGTGGAAATTCAGTCTTAACTATAGAACTATAACTTGAATTTTGGTATTCTAAGAACTTAGTGAAAAAGAAAATGAAATATCTTCCAAATTGTAAATGGCACAGCCACACCATGAAAAGTATGCAGCATGGACAGATGAGCCCAAGTTTTTGCTGGATTATTAGTTGTTTATAAGCTACCTTTGAATAAATAGGGATAGAAGAATATTGGATAAATGATCAGTGCCCAAACTATATGACACCCTGAATGCTCATATATATCCTTTTAGACATTGAATTTGAAGTTTGAGAGCAATAGCAGTCTGGTGGTGGGTGTGATATGAATTTTACAGAGTGATCTGCATTTCAGTATCTTAAAAAGCACAAAGTAATGTTAACAGAAGACATAACAAAACAATGGAGAAAACCTTGTGTCATGTGTGAGGATGTTTGTATGTATCACCTAGAAAGAAATCTTTTAAATAAGACACTTTGAAATGACTTATGATCAAATGATTGTAATTCAAAACAATCACATGAAAGCAAAGATATTCCATAGCGATAATTTAATGACAGTGGCATGAGCTATTAATTTGAGATATCACTAGCAAAGATTGGGACATAAAATTACAAATCATAAAATCTCTTAATATGAGAAGGACGTGGTACCTAAGTTCTTAGTTTTTAAAAGAAAGTGTATAAGCAGGAATGAAGGCAGTAGGCAGGCAGTAAGAGGGTGTGATGAGGAAAATTTATTTTATTTTATTTAGTCATCTTGGTTGTCTCCTTGCCCTGTCTCAACCAGAAACCTTGGGATGTATGTGAGTTCACCTAGTGGATTAAACTGCTAAGCCAACAAGGCACACCCTAAATTGAATTTTTAATTCATGGCAAATGGGTTCAAAAATATATGTATAGATGAAAAGTTTTATGGGAGTCTAACTTAATAAAGAATGCATACAAATGATGTCTTCAGATGATGCAATATTTGGCAATCACAGTAGAACAAAAGAACCAAGTGTAACAGAGATGTGAACAGAAGTTGAAAATAGTGTATCATATTGTTTATAAGCACCAAGTATCATAAAAATACATTTATTTAAGTGAGAGCTTTTGTTATTCAGTTATAGAAATCAAAACAATCAACGGAGAGTAGTACATAATGACTTATGCATTTTAGTTCAGTTTATAAATTACACATTATGAACAGATACTCATACTCACAAAGTTTTTCAGTTCTTTGTGAATACAATAAAAACCAATATGCATGAAGAACTCAGTATATGGAAGCAAGGAACTCCTAAAGAATATTTTAAATAGGGCCTTTAATTGGCTTACTAACCTCTACATATTTAATCAAGGCAAAGTAAGTTCATTAACATGCTCTTTCTTTTCCTAAATAAAATACCTTTTAACTTGAGTAACAAGAGGGAGGTGATCTGTGTAATGTATATCACAGGTATTTCTGGTGCAAAATAATGTTGTCTGTCATGATTGGTTATTTGTCCTCAATAAGAATATATAGTCAAAGATATACAATCTTAAAAACTCCATTGATTACTGCCTCTCTCTCTACAGCTGACAAAATACATAGTTCTCTACCCAATTACTTGCAAAGTTTTTGTACTGAAAGTCAGTTTTTACTGGAAGGATTAACATCTCCCAATCTCTCTCCTAACTGAGCTCCCATGGCCACTACTGAATTGTGAGCATTGACCCTTGCTTACATCACCAAGTTTGATATTTACTTATCTTCTGGTATGTTGTCATTTCATCAGCTAGTAAGTAAATACCTTCAGTTATCTGGGCTCTGGACTAGGTTAGATACTCTCTTAGTAAAATCAGGTCTTTTCTTATCTCCAATCCCTTTCACCAACTCCTGCAGTACTTACTGGGCTTACCTGGGTAATAAAACTCAACATTATGTCCAAAATCCTCCAGGGTAGTTGATGATGGAGAATGAAGCTCTGAACTCAGACAAAGCCACAGGAGGGAGTAAAACATTGACTCCCTCAGCCAGACTTAGGACTCTCAGAGTAATACCATTGTCCTGCCCATGACCAGGTTGTACATCTGCGGGTCTGCAAGGAGGAATATTTATGTTCACTGATTAGCACCTTTTCCTCCCTCTTGGCACTGTAGCCTCTAATTGTATTTCCCTGTGGACACTGGTGTGGACAGAATAAAATTTATCTTGCTCTGTCTCTGTTCCTAGGATACAATCTTTTAAATTATGAGTTCAGCTTTTATGATTATTTTCTCCTTGAAATCTCCTCTCTCTTAAAGAGTTAAACTCTCATCAAATTCATTCATGCCTCATTAAAGTTTTCTACAAAGTCAGAGATTTAGAATTTTGTCTTTATTAAGTCTCTTGATCCTCAAATTATTGATTTCTGATGGGTGGTTCTTGCCTGCAATCATAAGGGATTATTTTCCCCTCTTTAGAAGGGGCACAACTTTGTTCTAATTATTAGAAAATATTGGGGGGGTGCTCTTCTTGTGTTCCTGATACTTTTAGGAAAACAAATAGGAATTTCTTTTATATCTAAAGTTAAAGCCTGTCATATATTCCCTCTTTATATATGACTTGTCGTATTAAGAGATTTATATAACATTTAGATATATTTAAGCTGCTAGTTTACACAGTATAGGATTTGTCTGATTTTAATTTTAAGATTATTTTTAGTGAATTGTATTATCATGTACTTCATTTGAGTAATGAGACTTACAGAAATTTAAGTTCTTGTGAAAATACAAATTGTGTTTTAGATGATTATTGATTATTTTTCTGTCTGTCTGAATCTGGATGTGTTTCTCAACCAGAAAGACATTTTCACCACTGAAGATCCACTTGACAATTTCAGAAGGAATTGCATTAAATACTCACAACATATAGGGTAACACCTGACATCAATAATTTATCAACTACAAATGTGAACAGTGTAAGGTGAGAAAAAACTTTCCTCACCATCATTTCTCCAACTTCATTTTGCTGCACAAATGACCCAAAGAATTTCATTTTAACCTTCATATTCAATTGTGAATCAGCAGGTGACCAGTGAGCCAGGACCTGCATTTCTAACTCTCTTGCCATTCCCCCACCACCTTGAACTGTTGATGCTGAAGGTGCAGGTGTGTAGGTTACATTGTGATCAGCAAGGATGTGATCCTCCTGTATACTCTGACATAGGTAGCTCTAGGTTTTCTCTAGCAAATGTTTTCCTCTTCTGTAATTTTCAAGTAGAAGTGTAGGGATTTTCACTCACTATAGATGTTGTGATATATTTGTCTTTTATTCTTTTAAATATATTTCATATTTTGATCAACAATGGCCACTTTATTTAATATATCAACCCCCTCAATCAATTGAAAGTATGATTTAGGTAATGATGTTGAAAGACTTTAATCCAAAATTATATGGCATATCATATTCTGAGAGGTTATCAAAAAAATGAGAGGCATACGAATTTGTGAAGAATAACTTTTCATGCACATTTAGGGAGCACCTGGTTAATCTCACCTTGTTTGAAGAACTACCACTAATGGAGACCCTGTGTCATGAATGATCTGGAGATTGTGCTCCTGAAGAGGGGACTGTCAGTGTGAAGACTGATAAATGTGCTTGTTTTATCTTAAGAAAAGGAAACCAGTGTGATGAGAATGATACAGATAGAGCATGAGGAGAGCATGTCAGAATTTGTTGAGGCATGAAATGTTTCTCTTTCTACTGCTGAAATGTTGTGTTACAAAAGAGTCCCTCATGTAGAAATTTATAAAGTTGCTAAAAATCTATCCTGATCATTTAAGTCGATCAGTTCAATATCTTCTGTAATTTTAATTCTGACTTCAATACTATAAGAATCACCTTGGAATATATGAGCTAAGGCTCTCCTGCCCAAAAAAACTTGACCTGTCAATAAGAGACATGTACCTAATGAATTTTCTCTTAAAATAATGACCCCAGTATAACCCACTGCCTATTATGTCACCATTGTTATCTTCATCACCCAGGCAGCCACTATTTTGACCATAACACTGTGCAGTGTCACTTTCTGTATGTTAAAAGCATCATATAATTGATATTAGTTACTGTGTCTTATTTCTCATGGTCTTCAGTATTATTGGATGTGTTTGTAGGTCAAATATTTTTGTGTAGCTTTATAGTATTCAATATGTGCCTGTACCTCACTCTATGTATCCATCATTTTTAGATGCAGAGCTTAATTTTTCACTGAATTTTTGACTTGGAGAAGTTGGAATTCACTGTGTCTATAAGTGAATATGATTGTATTTTTACAAGAATACTGTTTTCATTCTATGCCAAATGCATATGCAGCTGATTCTTGATCAATATGCCCAGAAACTTCCTACTTTTGTATTTTGTTATTGAAGATATTTTTATACCTCAAATATAAAGATTAAATGATGCACATTCCTCATTTGAAAAGTATGTTTTCTGTTTCTACTTTTCTTATTTCAAAAACAAATCCCTGCTTTACAAGAAGAAATCATTCTTCAACTTTTCTTATCATGTAGTCCTTTGATAAACATTTCAAGAAATACTTCTCTATTATTGTTATCCTTTATTTTAGCTAAACTTATTTCTTGCTTTTTTGTTGTTTGATTCTTATGGGATTTAAAAGTTTTGGAGATACTATAGTCCTAAAACATGGCGCAAGCTTAATGTAATCTAAATGATGTATGGATGTGTATAAACATGATGAACTACACACATTGCTGTGGTGTCAAGATGAGTTTTTACATTGGAACAGTGCAAGTCATGACAGCACTTTAGGCAAAAAGCATGAAAAATCCAAAATAATGACTCCATCTGAGAAGGAATTAATCTATGGAAATACATGAAACACTTTGACATAAATGGGAATGTCCAATATTTAAGATTCAACTTGGCAAATGCATTAACTGAACAGGTTATGACAAATGGAAAAACTCTTCAACATAAGTTATCACAAAACTTAATAATGTGAAATGCATAAATTGTCCAGAATATAGAAATCAAATAAGTATAAATTATAGGAATTAAGTAGAATATGTATGTTCTAATAGTAGATTCAAAGACAGCAACATTTTGCTCAAACTTTAGTCCTCTCACTGGCATTTGTTCAGCATTAGGTAATTGGTACTCTAACAGCATCCTTTCCAAAGAGTCTTTTCAGAGCCCCCTTTACATCTTTGTTCCTGAGACTGTAGATGAAGGGGTTCAGCATAGGTGTGATCACCGTGTGCATCACTGAGGCTGTTGCACTTGAGTGTGTGCTGTGGGCATGAGCAGAGCTATGATACACTCTACATTGTACAGTTGTGCAATAAAAATAAGGATACTGCTGAAAGGTGAGATGCACAGGTGGAAAATGCCTTACACTTTTCCTTGAGAAGATGAGATTCCATGAATGGAAGAAACTATCTTAGCATATGAGTAAAGGATACCAGCCCACTATCAGCACATTTTATTTGTTTCATTATCAAGGTTGGTTTTTTTTCACAAAAGCTGATTCAAATGCTGTGGCCTCTGGAAGGAAATTAAGTGGTTCCTATCTCATATTTTATATTTGTATATAATTATGTTTAATTCTTCAACTGCTTAGAATTATTTTTTATTTACTTACATTGCTATATGATTTTTAGGATATTGTGTTTATTATTTACAAACCAAAGACATTGAAAACTCACGGCAATGTAAAGAGAAAATTGTTGGTGAACCTGTAAAAAATCTGAAATCTGCAGGTGATCAGAACCTCTTAATTAAGGCTACTTAATTATAAGATGTAGACATATTAAAAATGAAATTGAATACACATTCATAAAATATCCAACCAAACTCATATGTTAAAAAGTTATCTACAAATAAAATGCTACCAATTATAGTAAAATAGACATATATTAAAATAAGGACTTGTAATAATAACAGGAAATCAACATAGTAATAAAACATGCTATTTATAAAACTGAGAAATAGTTTTTAAAAATTATCTGGAGTCTTCTTTCACCCTCACCAGACTGGGGAGAAACATAACTGGTCATATTGATGGGTTGAAATTTTTAAAAGGACGGGGTCCCTGTCTAACTGAGCTCAGAACTTTGAGCTGTTACAACTCAGGTTTGTGGACACAACCTGAAAACAGACATAAATATCACACACAAATATATAGAACTCGGGGTCCTTAGTCTTCACACTGATGATCTTCACTCTCTGAGGTGGGATCGGTCCCTTCATGAAGCTGTTTAGAAAATCTCAGGGTCTACCCATCCCTTCTTTGTTTGGTATTCTAAAGTGTGTCTGAACATTCCTCTTAATAAGTTGGGGATGCATACTCCTTTGATGGAGTAACCAGTATTAACCATGCTTCCATATTTTTAAGGTCTGATATCCCAGTAATTTAGTGAGATAGACAATGAGTGAAATCCGATGACATCTGCCTTTGACATTCTAACAATCTCAGTAAGTATAATCCCTCTAGGTCCATCCATGTTTTTACAAAGGACGGGAACTCATCTTTTAAAATAATTTTTGTACATTATTTGTTTATATAGGTTAGGTTCTCCAGATGGAAATTTTTGTTATCATTGAGGGTAGAGAAATCATCAACAAAGGTAAAGTTAGGAGACTTTTGAGGGATATTAATAAGTAGACCAAGGAACTAAGCAAATTTCCAGCTTCTTCCTGAGAATCTATGGAAAGATTCTCCATGGTGGTGATGGCCAACTTCAGACTCACCAGATATGGACTTGATTTAAACTTGAACCAAGAAGTTTGAGTTGCCTTCTTGGATCCAGGTGCAGTTAACTCATCCTCTTGAGAAACACTGACTGCCCCCTGAAGGCATGCAATGATCACTTTTTTATGTCAGAGCCAGCATTTAGAGATAATTTAAGATAATAGTTTAAATGACTCTCCTTAAGGCTCTAGTTTTTTTAATACTCATAATGACCCTATTATATAGAAGAACAATGGAGCCTATGAGATTATTCCAAGGTCATATGGCTAATAGATGTTTGTCTGTTCATTCTCTCAAAAACCATTCTCTATCTACCAACCCAAATGCTTTCTCAGTAATGATATGATACAACCATCACCTAGGCTAAGCATCCTGTATGGTGCCATGCTCATGATTATAGAATTTTGAAAGGGATTTAAAGGCTGTCTGGTAGAGTGACACAAACCTCAGGACACTAATGTTTTTTTCCTGGTAAGCTCAGTGTCTTAAGAATTCATCTTAGCACACTATGACAATCAGAATTGATATAGGAGTTAAAATATAGTCTACACTTGATTCAGTCTGACCCTATACTTGATGAATTTTAGTAAGAATGTGGGGCCTTGAAGAACACACCTAGCCATAGCCTTTAGACCCTGAATTCCTTATTGTTAATGTTGAGAGGTAGCACGGGGAGAAGAAAGTGATGGGGACTTTACCCATCACCCAGAAGAACCCTCCTTCACCTGTTTGATGTAGAAGTCAAAAAAATGTGATCCATGGGACAGAGCTGACTGCTAAATATATTGGAATTACCATCAACTTTTAAAACAGGATGTTTACATAAAAATAATCAAGATTTTCATCCCCACCTGAGAGCAGTCAGACAGATTGTGAGTCCTTTGGAAGGACCCCTGCCTGGCCAGGTCATCTTCATCATATATTTCCTAACACTCAAGAATCCTGATTTTTTCTCATCAGAGGTTTATGTATTAAATTACTCTATTGATGAAATAGAATGTGAGCATATCAGTTCTGGTCCAACCTACCTTTGTTAGGAGAGGAAATTTAGGCAGAGAGGAGTAGGACCTGCCAATGTCATGAGATGAGGTTGAGACAGGACTAGTCTGTGAGTTCCTACTCTCAGGCTCAGGGAGTGTCCTTTTTTGGCTGACCCTCCACAGCTCCTCAAACCTGGTTAACAGTGTCTCTCCTCTCTCCCTCCTCCAGTAACTGACCTCACATGATGACCAATGTCCTGGGGGAGTCAATTGGAGCAACTGTCATTGAGCACCTGTCTCAGTGGGAGTTGGAGCTGCAGGAAGCTGAGCTCACCCTCCCCAGCCTTGGGAAGTCTACATGTTACTCATGGCACAAGAGAAGGAGGCATCCAGGGGACGTGGGTGCAATGAGAGTGTTATGCAAGGCCTGCCATCCAGTTGTGCCACCCAGAGGTGTGGGTAGGGGTCTGAGGAGGGAGATCCTGGGCAAAACCCTTCCCAAATGGCTGTGCACTGAACAGACATGCTGTGTCTGCCCTATTTGGGAGAAACCAAGATAAAAGAGCAGGAATAAAAACTGTCCAAGTTCTCTTTCTTTGAGCGTAGCCTAAGAACTCTGAGAATGGGGTCTGGGTAGAGTCTGAAATGCCTCCCCTCAGGTTGGGGTTGAGGGAATTTTCAAGTGTCACCAGAGAAGAGTCACCTCATCTTATTTTCTCAAGTTATGATAGTACTGAAAATGGGAAGAAAAACCATTATTACCTTTTTTACAATAAAAGAATATCCAGGGCCTATTTGATCTCTGGTTGTCTCACAGAACTTGGCAAGCAGTGATGTTCATGCTCATGGGTGATTGCTATGAAAAGACATAGATTGGAATTAGCAAAGGCCCAAGTTGCATGGGCCTTGAGAGAGACCAAAGGCGAGCTTCTAGTTGTCCTCCAAGTGGAAGTGCATGGAATTTTAATTCTTCCAGCTACGGCGAATGACAACACCTATGAAGTATTGCCATCTAGGGAGGCTCGCCTAAGCTTTACTATTCAGAGTTTTCACTGGGGGTCTGTCAGGTAGGTATGAATTGTCCTCTGACCTGAATTACTCATACTGCAGTCTCTGTAGAGGTCAAAGGAAAACAGACAGCAAAGGGAGATCAGAACAGGCATTCCACTGTCAGCACAGGCTAGTGACATGACTCAGGTACCAGCAATACATCTTATCAGGCAGGATACTCCAAGGGCTTAGAGATCATCTCCTAGGAATTAGTCAAGGATCAGTCTTGTCTTTGGTATGAGCAGGCTTGAGGTGCCCAGTCTTCTGAGTTCACCCTTGGATTTGTGAGAACAAAATATTTGTGTCATCACAGTTCTTTTTTATTTTTAAAGCAAGGATGAAGGCAAGTGGATGCAGGCAGCAAGATTAGAGGAGGAAGAAACATTTTTCTTTATTTTATTTAGTTCATCATGCTTGTTCGGGGTTACTCCACACCCCCAACCAGCTTCCTTGGCATGTCTCTGAACTAAGTTCAGTGGACTAAACCACCAGGCCACCAGGGAGCTTTAACAGTCCTTCACATTGTACATGCATTTGCTCAATCTTTACAGTGACCCTATGAAAACTCATTATAAACATTAACTGTATTTTACATATCAGGAAATAGGTATGGTGAGGTAAGCAACTCAGCAAAATCATGCAGCTGGACACAAGGAAGGTTGGTGTTTTATACCATGCATTTGGCCTCTGAGTTCATATGTCTGCTCTTTATTACCTCTCTGAGTAATTCTGGGCTTATATATCTTGGATTTGTTACAACAAATTTCCCTAAATTTTACTACGCAAATAAATCACCACATCTTTTATTGATGGTACATATTACAAATATTCCAAAGTGTATAACCATGTTTATAGTTGGAGATAACACTCAATTTTCTATCAATGACAGCCAATTGGATCAAAACATTAGATTAAATACTGAAAATTCTGTCCACTCGTACATCACAGGTCTAGAGATAGGAAGTCAAGATTTGGTAGGGAAGTTCAAGAGGCATTAAGGACTCTGTCTTTTACTTTCCTGCCCTATCACTATCAATATGTGGCTCTCATCCTCATAGTAACAGAATTACTGTTGTGCCTCCTGACACTGAATCCACTTCGCAGGCAGAAAGACTGAGAGAAAAATAAGGGATTAATCACTAAAATAAAAAGGCTACCCACTGATGGGAGAATACAGTTGTATACCATACCTCTGGCAAGAGTTAAATATCATATATATATGTATATATAGCGCTCATATAACTCAACAAAACAGCAAAGGACCCACTCAAACAATGGGCAGAAACCTGAACAGATACCTCTCTAAAGAAGACACACAAATGACCTGCAAACACTTGGAAAAATGCTCTGCATCACTTATCATCAGAGAAGTTAATTCAAAATGACTATGATATACTCCCTCACACAAATGAGAATTACCTGTATGAAAAGACTGGAAACAGCAGGTATTGAAGGGGGTTTGGAGAAAAAGGTTCCTACACTGCTGCTGGGTTTCTAAATGGTGCAACTTCTTTGGTAAACAATATAGAGATATATCAGAAATATAAATATTGGTCTACTATTCAATTCAGCAATCTTACTTCTTGGCATATACCCAGAAAGCATATAAACCTTAATTAGAAATGATACTTGCACCCCTATGTTCATAGATGCACAGTTTCTAATAGCCAAGACATGGAAAAACACCTAAATGTCTACCAACGGATGACTGAATAAAGCTGTGATCATATACTGAATGGAATGATATGCATTTGGTAAAACACATGAAATTGTGTCATTTGCAACAGCCTGGGTAGAACTAGAGAGGATCATGTTACGTTATATAAAGAAAAGAGAAGTATGTGATGATTCCACTCATCGAATATAAAGAAAATAAAATGAATATACAAACCCTAACACAATTCATAGGCCACCGATGTCACTACTAGAGGTGTGTGAATGAAAAAGGTACAAGGTGGTGGCAAGGGACTAGAACTTTGGTATTTGGGTGTGGCATGTGAAATGCACACACACTGAGGTGTCATATAAATATTTGAAAATGAATATAAAAATGTAAACAAAATAAAATTAATATAAAATTAAATTTAAAATGGTTTACACAAGAGTATTTTCAAAAAATATCTTTCAAATGAAGAATAACCAATAAATGGAAAAGGACCATCAACAAAACTTATGAGTTATCACGAACTGAAAATACTCTAACCACACAAATAAATGGAACATGTCTAGTCCAAAGAAAATGTATTTGAGGATATATATTAAACACATGAGATAAAAGTCCAAATCTTTACTGAAGGTAACTGAGAAAACACCAGGTTCTATGCATATGAAGTTGAAATAATGAGATGTGAATTGAAAGAGTGATTCCAATAGATATCTGAAGAAACATAGGGCCAGGAGCCATCACGGAAGCTTTGACTTAAAATAGGTAATACTAGAAAAAATATATTAAAGAACTCCAGGATTTTACTCCTCGGTTTCATGCACACAGCTAGTCATAGGATACCTGTGATAACCCCATCCTACAGAAGAGCCTGCCTACTGAGGATTCTCCTCAGGGCCCTATTTGTGTCCCTGTTCCTCAGGCTGTAGATGAAGGGATTCAGCATGGGGGTTACCATGGTGTACATCACTGAGGCAACAAGGCTGGTCCTAGAGAATGATGTGGCTGCAGAACTGAGGTAGACCGCAAGTACTGTTCCATAGAATAAGGAGACCACTGAGAGGTGAGATCAACAGGTGGAAAAGGTTTTATACTTGTCTCCAGCTGAGGAAATCTTTAGGATGGAGGAGAAAATCTGAGATTAAGAATAGAGGATCCCAGAGAGAGGAAAAATACTCGGGACTGTTGTGAAAAGATACATCACTATGTTATTGATCAGGATGTCAGAACAGTGAGCTTTAAGAGTCGGAGAATTTCACAAAAAATGGGGGTTTTCCATGTTTGTACAGAAGGACAAACGCAAAAGGGTCAAGGTCTTGAGTAGGGAGATCAGAACGCTAATGCACCTGGAAACCAGAATGAACAGACCACGGAGCCTGGGACTCACAATGACTGTGCAGTGCAGCCGGTGGCAGATGGCCACAAAGTGGTCATAGGCCATCACAGTGAAGAGAATAGATATCTGCAGAATGAAGAAGAAAATCTGTGTGATGAATCCTGCATAACTGACGACTCTGTTCTGTGTCTGGATGTTCCCAGCATATTAGGGACAGTGGTGGAGGCGAAACAGATTTCTACAAAGGACAGTTTGGAAAGGAAGAAGTACATGGGTGTGTAGAGGTGGAAGTCTGTGCCAATATCCATGATGATGAGTGGGATCCCAGTGAATGTGATCTGGTACATGAATAGAGTCCAAAGAGGTGAGGTCACAGGTTTGACTCCTCAACAAATCCCAGGATGAGAAATTTTCCACCTCCAGTTTGGTTTCTTCCTTACATAGGACTTCTGGTTTTGTCCAGAAGGAAGACAAAAGCAATCCAAAATTCGTTCTAAAGAGGCATTCTCCAATATGTCTGAGATAGCCTTAATCCAAACCAGGAAAATCATGCTCATCGTTGATTGACTCTTTGCTGACACAATGTGGTTGCTGCTGCTACCTGGAAAATTTGTCTCTCCATTCAGTGATTATGAAATTGTGGCCTTGAGTGGTGCCACTGACATCAACCAGGGACCTGTGAGTAATGCACACATTCTGATCCACTTTATCTACTGAAACAGGTAGTCTGGTCTTAGAGTGAGCAATCTCCACCTGAACCAGACCTTCAAGAATTCTGACGCACATACTGTATTAGAGTTGTGCTTATCTGTCTCCCTAAGCAGTCATTCCATCCCCAGCACCTCACAGGGCAACTCCTACACTTTCTTCTCAGTACTTAAGGGCTCCAGGAATCCGTAACTATTCAGTTATTCAAGTCATTGTGCTTCCTCTTAAAATTTCTCTATTTTATATCCTCTGGATCATTGGTGC
This sequence comes from Solenodon paradoxus, assembly GCA_004363575.1. NCBI lineage: Eukaryota > Metazoa > Chordata > Mammalia > Eulipotyphla > Solenodontidae > Solenodon > Solenodon paradoxus. Next base: position 3,013 of record RJWH01003702.1, on the reverse strand, counting down.
TCCTTCTGCTGAATGTCCTCTGATATTATTAATAATTGCTTATATTTTATTTTTATTATCATTGAACCTGTTGAAATTTAACCAAAATTAACTTTCTGAATATACCGTTCTAGAGTTCTTAAATGTTGATTTTGTCTTCATGTAAGTTCATCTTTTAATTTTAGCTTTATTGAAGATAGCTGATTTATGGAAGTTGCATGCATCGTATGTCTATCATTATCATCATTTATCAGTCATAAATATACATGTATTTATCCCTCTCTCTATTCTTCTATTAATCTATTACCTGTCTGTGACATATCCATCATCTATCATCTGCATTACTATCTCTATTACTCATCTCTTGTTTTCTCTATCTTCCCTTCTTGCATCTCTCATCAATCCATCCATCAAGACCTATCATCCATCTATTTTCATCATCACCTCTCTATCTATAAAATATCAATCATCTGTCTTGATATCCTCACCACAATCAAGGTAATAAACATATACATCACCTCAAAAATTTCCTTGTGCTCTTTTGTTTGTTTGTGAAATGCACAGACTGAGGTGTAATTTCAATATTCTAAAGTGAATATAGCAATGTAAGCAATAAAAGTAATAAAAATCTAAAAGCATAGTCATTTAAAAATCCTCAAAAGTATCAAAACAAAAGAGCAAACTTACAAAAATGTAAAATGAAGCATTTGTATTTCATTAACTCAGAGTTTATTCAGTATACTTATGCACAGAAAATTTTGTGAAACTATTACCATTAAAAACGAACCTGAGAAATAAGAGTATTTACAATCTCTCCTCCTAACATATTTTAAAGTGTAAAATAACTAGTTGTGAACTATACATGCCATGTTGCATACTAGATCTCTAGAATTTACTCATCTTGCATAATAGAAATTTTATACCCATTGACTAAAAATCCTACCACTTTTACTGACAATGAACATTTTATTCCCTGCGTCTCTGAATTTACAGTATTTATCCTTCTACGTATGACTTATGAAACTTACCACCATGACCTCCAGGTTCATCCATTATGTTGCAAATGGTAGGATTTCTACAGGTATTATAGGGTGATTTAGACTTAATGTCATTAATAATGATATTCTCCCACATTATTGCTCTATTATTGTTATAATATTGCAAAAGCAATCTTTCTACATTTATAAGGTGGAATGTGCATTTTTCTGGGTTTTCTTAGAAATTCAAGATTTTCTCTCATTTCATATATTTTTTATTAATCAACAATATCTATTAGTCTTTAGGTCTTATTGCATTGGTATGAAATTCCACAACACAGTGCAAGTTTATGGTAGGAGTTGTAATTTTCATCATTCTTCATTTATTTCAAAGGAACAATCCTATGTTTTAGAATTTAACATAACGTTCATCAGTTCTTAGAATATACACATATATATTTATTTCCTTATAGAGTCCTAGTTGTTGAAGGTACAAATAAATGGTTTGTTATTGATGAAGAATTTAGAAAAAACTATTAAATTAGACTTCCATATTTCATAATAAATTTCATGTTAAGTATGTAGCAAAAAGCTAGAAAAATTATTAGAGGAAAAGAAATAAAATACAATTCATAGACAAGATAATTTTATACATGAATATATATGCATGCGTATAATCTTTGAAAGTAGAAATTCTTTGTGATTTAAAAAGTCTAGAATAAGAGAAAAAAGATCAATAACTGGATCATAAATTCAAAAATTCTTAATTAGAAAATGTGCCACGCAGAAATTAAAATGCAAAATACTCTGACTGATGAAAGTTAACATTTCAACTGATAAAATTCTAATTATAAATCACAGAAATATCAACGTGTTAAATGAGAAAAAGATATAAATGTCAAAGATTCATAAAAGAATATATAAAAAAAGAAGTACATATTTGAAGACATTTTCTTTCTATAATTTATCTGGGTGAAATTAAAGTAAGATACAGTTTTCACAGGGGAAGTGTTTATAAATCATTTTTAATAAAAAGATTAGGGATGCAAAGAGAAATAGCACTTCAGATACTGCTTAGTGGACAAATTATTAACGGAGTGAACAAATTAAATCAGCACTGAATTTTATGATTAAACATATATTTTCACTAAATCCGAGGAAAAAGGATCTACGTGATTCTTCAAAGTGAGGACAGGGTAATCCTTGAGTGGGAATGTGAATTTTTATTTTTAGATTTGTTTTATTTTATTATGTCCTTCACTGTAAGTGAGCCCAATATAGTTGACTCTCAAGAAAAGGCATGCTAATTGAAGGCACCATTAATAAAATTTCCACAAAACAACCTGTTTAATACAGAAAACTAAAATCAGGGCTAATGAATTAAACAGAAGAAAAAATCTATAATTGAGACTTACATTTCAGAATATATTCTTTGGTAAAAGTAAACATGTAGACAAAATTAGACAGATGTCTAATGAAAGGGATAAAAAAGCAAAGAAAAAATGCTTAAAATTAAGAGAGACATGAATACAAATGTAAGGAAATGCTCAGTTTTGCAAGATAATATTAATGATAACATGTTAAAACTGGAAAATCTCTAGGATATGAATTAATTTATAAAAAAGTGTCCAAAATTAACTCAGGATGGAAAATAACAGATCTATAATTAAAAAGGAATTAAATAAACAATGAAACTTACCTCCCCAAATACCCTTGTGGGACATTGTATCAGGACAATAGAATTCCCCTGTACCCACTAATGAAGAAAAGAAAGTTTATTTTTTATTCAAGTTATCCATTTCTGAGAAGTTTCAACAAAGTTGAGAAATAAATATTGAACCATCCACTCTTCATCGAAGATAATAGATTGGCCACAGATAATGAATTGACAGTGGAAAACCACTTTTAACAGAGTATGATTTCAGTGAGACAACTGATAACAAATATGTAAAACCCATTAGCTAACTTAAAGTCGCTTTAAAATAGTTCATACAGCACATTCAGAATGTACTGCAGTCATTACTCCTGTCTGGTTCCACACATTTTCATCATGAGTC